>JAJJMA010143460.1:0-21262 GCA_023529015.1 Papaver nudicaule
TTACGTTTCCGCAAAGAAGAAGATCAAGAAAAATTGTAGATCACAATTCTCCACACATAAGAGCAAGCACTATGGTGGCCTAAGCCTTCTCTATTGAATAGAGAAAGGGGAAGGCAGAAATGGCGAAAAAATGGCAACCACGGTGGTCTTAGCTATTTCGAGACGGAAATTGGATTTCCGCAGCTTTTATGTGCGGAAATCCGATTTCCGTAAAAAAAATCTGCGGAAATCGGATTTCCGCACAGTTAAAGCTTGACTTTTGACCGGCGGAAATCCGATTTCCGTAAAGAATAGGTTTCTATACAGAAAACCCTGCGACCTGAACTTCATTTCTCACTACTTTTCTTTTCTTCTTCCTCGTTTTCTCTTCTTCTCCCACAAAATTTCAATTTTAATCAATTTGGAGTCCAAATTTACCAACCAAATCAAAAGGGTGCGTTCACTAATCAAGGAAGGTTATATACAAACAATCAATTTCAGTTTTCATCAAGAAATTTTGATAAAGGTGAGTTCTTTATTCTAGGTTTCCAAATTGGTTTTTTTTTGTTTGATCATGATTTTCAATGTATTTGAATGATTAAATGCAACCAAAACAACTATTTGATGTTCTTCTAACGTACATATGACTTAATCATCATGAAACCCTTTGGTGATTGTTGATGTAGGTTAAATTTGCTTGAAATGTTGAAATGGTTTGAAATTGCTTGAAATTTGATGATTTAGGATGGAATTCTTGTTGATGGACCTATCCGATTGTTGTTTGTATTACATTTGATCATCAATTGTTGATTGTATTGCATTTGATGTTGCTCTTATGCATTGTAGGATTGAATTGTTGTTCAAAATGATCCCTACCATAGATGCAACTACAATCGTATCGTCCAAAAACTGTCATAGGCATGTTAGAAAACTTCCTCCGGTAGCAGACGAGGGTCAAATCGCTACCCGAGGTAGCGCCGCTGGTCTTCCTGACCTATACAAAATTGTAAGTCGACATCCGGATTGTAAGAGAATCGTCGATAATTGTGGATTTGGCAGGATATTTGAAGTAGATTATCCAGGGAGTGCTGATAGTAGATTGGTAAGCGCCATTGCTGAGAGATGGTGGCACACCACGCATACCTTTCATGCTCCTAGATTTGAAATTGGGTTCACTCCTTGGGATTTTACTATGCTTACATATATAACTGTTGGAAGTGGTACACTTATTGATTTGATCGATTTCAGTTCGAAGGATTGGGCAGAATTTGGCCATTTCTACACTGATTTTCTACTTCCGTGGGTAAAACCACCAAAGAAAAAAGATAGAGATAACACCGTGGAAGAAGAACAACAAACAGGTCCGGAGGTTAATCGACAAGGATACTATGTGGTTAATGATGAAACTAGAGACTATGTTAGGAATGTGTTAACCAGAAAATCTGGGATTAAGTTGAGTCTGATCAAAAACTACATTAGGACATGGAAAAAGACCCCCTTAGATCAATGGGAAGATTCTGATGTGAAGAACGTTGCTCGGATGTTGATGTGGGTGATCGGCAATGTTTTGTTTCCAAACAAGAACGATGTTACTCCGTTAAGTTGGCTTAGATTACTGGTTGATTTGGAAAAGGTAAACACTTACGATTGGGGACAAGCAATAATGGGAAGGTTGTATTCCGCATTGGATAATGTGGTCACACACAAGAAGTCCGGCGAATTGGAATGCTTCTGGTACATTTTATTGGTACGTAAACATTTCCTGTTTATACAACAACAAACTTGAACGCTTCTTATCATTGATATTTTTTTCTTCGTGTTTTTGCAGCCTTGGTTTTGGTCGTATATACCTGTATTGAAGCCAAATACAGACGAGGGTCAAGGTAATCCTGATTTCTTCCCTGCTTTAAAATTATGTGACAAGGGACATATGAAGAAGGGTACCGGATCACAAAGAAATACCGGTACTCACTCTTTGGTATTGGCTCGGAACCATTTGGATTCTCTCGATCAAATTGGTATCACATGGCTGCCGTGGAATCGTAGTAGCTACTATGGGATTGGAGATGTTGCAAATGCTAGAAGGTTGTCCGTTCAACGATGTTCGTTTTATGATCCGATAGACCGAGAATACTTCTTGTACCTAGGGGAACGATGTCTTCGTCAGACTCAGGGAAAAGTAGTAATTCACATTGATCCACCGCCAAAATTGAGTGGTACCTCAGAAGAAATGGGAAATTATGTGGGTGGTGGACACAATACTTTGCACTACTGCGAGACCACAGAAGATGAGTTTTATGTATGGTGGAAAAGCCATTCTATTGGACCTTATTTGCCCACAGTTGTGCATGCTGGGAATGTCTATGTTGCGCGTGTGGAACCTCCAATTCGCGATCAACCGAGCCTTACTCAATCTACATATGTTCCAGAGTATATTTCAACTCTCCATCCACGGTTTCCAATTGAGGAGCCGCCTTATGCTGTCATTTGTGGCAATGATGGTAGAGCAATGAAGAGAATGTTAGGCGAGGAATACATGAAGGAGGTACACCAATATGATGCGTCTGTGGGTACATCGGTAAGTATAATAAATACTACTTTATGTTTGAATTGCGATATTTTGTTTATATTCATATCAAAATGCTATAATACGATTGGGGTCATGAAATAGGAACAATGGTGCAAGTATAGCCAGTTTCTCGCCGACAAGAATGCTGCACTGAACAGTTATATGTATGACCATACAGCGGACCTCCACCATCAAATGGAGGGATCTTCTAGCTCTAGTTCAGTTCGTCGGGAGCTAGCTTACATTGGTCCTGGGGAAGCTTCTCATCCGTTCTATGAGAGTGCAAGTACCAGCAGTAATACCAGTAGTTTTGTTAGGGAAACTCCACCCGGAGATTTTTATCGACCCCAAGAAACACCTACGACTTCTCAGTCATCGCATGATTACCAACAATTTCCTTTATCTCAATATCGGAGCCAGCAATTTGTGCAACAAACTGAACAATTTGTGCAAACTTGGCCACAAAGTACTACTACTACTAATATTAATGCTGACTGGGACATGGCTGAGGCTGAGGGAGAAGGAACGTTCACTGGATTGCTCAACAACCCGAATGCTCGCCAATTTTAGTTTAGTTCTATTGAAAACTAAAATAGATTTAGGGATTAATATCAGTACTTTTTATTTTGCTAACTTGATTGGTACATGACTAGATAACTTGCGATTACAACTACATTGCAAAGATGAAAAAAAAAACTACTAATATCTTGCCAAATAGATTCCATCACGTTGCTCTTAACATTTAATAACACATCATTGTAAATCCTCGATCTTTAACATTCACCAAACACGAATGCCCGGTTATTGAGCTCATAATATCGAGCAAGAGATAGAGTGACCAATTCTTCGTGTGACGCATTTGTATTTGTTTGGTACATAGCTCTCATTTGGACAAAACTCGGAGATGTCTCCACTAATGCGGTTCCATCGACTTCTAATTCTTTTTCTATCTCTACCATTTGGATTGTTTGTAACTCTCACGAACACATCAAAAACACGAATCCAAAACACCGGTTGCCAAGGTTCCACTTCTCCCACCATACCATTCATTCGGCTACGAATGAAAGAGTAAGTAATTGCTAGATCTTCTAACTTGGTGTAATTGGTCGCCATTTTGATTTGGTGATGAAAAAAATTTGAAAATTTGAAGGGAGAAAGAAAGAATCAATAGAAACAATATTGATTGGGGTGGATTTGTCAAAGAGAGTGAATTTTCTTATATAGAAGAGATCCCAACGGCTATTTTTTTTGAATTTTGAAAAAAAGAGTCGTTGGGGATCTGACGGTCATGAAAAAATAGAAAGATGGATGGTTGGATGTTGAGGTGTAGAGGGGGTGTAAGGAAAAAAAGGTCAAACGGTATTATTTATGGGACGGAAATCCAATTCCCGCATGAATTCTGGGCGGAAATCGGATTTCCGTAAAAAGTTTTCTGCGGAAATTGGATTTCCGCCCTGCGGGAATTGGATTTCCGCCTCGCTTCTCTATTGCTATTGCCTGCTACGAACCCGTAGCAGGCAATAGAGAAGTCTATCAATTTCTCTATTGAATAGAGAAATTTAGCACCATAGTAGTTGCATTTCTCTATTCAATAGAGAAGTCTCCCCAAATAGAAAACCATAGTGCTTGCTCTAATGTGTGTTTGAATTCTTCCTAGAATTATACAAATTTTTCTTATTAATATAACCTTCATTTTTCAAAAAAAAAAAAACAATACCATAGTCTATGTTGGGAGGGGTCCTCCCTAGAATCTCAAAATTTAGGCTCAGTTTTAGGTTTTTCAATTATTTGTCCTCCGTTTTTTTAAAATTATTGTTAAATAGGTTTGTATGTCTAATTTTATTACATAATTTATCTTACAAAATATAGTGATAGGTATAAAAATCATAGCATCTGACAGAATTTTGTGATAAATGTGTATATAGTCGAAGATGGTATAGCCGGCTTGGATGGTGGCCTCCGTGCGGCCGAAAATTTTAAAGTATTTTGCTATTAAAGATGCTGTGTAGATGATGAAATCTTTTAACTAATGTTTTTTCAGCACCCCCCACGCCCGGCCATTATTCGATACCCAAGTTAGCCACTACGTGGCAACCATAAAACTTGCATGGCTGCATCTTTATCTAAATCCGCTAGAACGAAGTGGACAAGGTTAGCTTAGCTTAACCGTAACGGTCAGCCATCTTGAGACCGAAGTTGTAATAGTTTATGTGTTTCTGATAATTGAGGCATCTATTGAATTTTTTGAATTTGAGCTACTGCGAGATAAATCGCATTGTTGCTGGGTAGTCCCGCCAAATAGTAGAAAGGACAATTCCATCATCAAGTTATAGCCAAATAGTAGTTTTCCATCTTGCAGCTTTTGCTTATCACTGGATCAACTAGACTTTGATTTTCTTTTCTTTTTTTCCATCTGATGACATGAATTTCTAAATTTGGTTACTCTTCAGGCTGAGCAAAATGGAAGCCATCAGAAAATCTATTTTAGGAAATCGGTAGGCCTCGACTCGAATTTGGCAAGCCTGTATTAGTTTCGTATCTGTATATATAAACCACCACCCCTTGCGTCTTGGCAGCCTGGTTTTCTCTGCAGATGTTGTTTCTTTTTTTTCCCCTCTTAATCAGTCTCCGTCGTTAGAAAGATGGTCCCGGATCTCGACACTTGGGAGGAGGAGGAGTCGGAAGATGAAATCGGCGACAAAATATGTAAGTATTCTAGTTGAACTCCGGAAGTCTTTCTTACCTGTGCAATTCAATTCGCTAGTGATTCTGTTTTAATTATTTATATTGATCAGAACAAAGTTTTACTAACCAAATTATTTTTTTATGGAGGCAGATTTACCGATTTGTGATGAATATGATTGTTACGATGATGAGGAGGAGGAAGATGAGGAAGAGGATGTGGATGGATTATGGAACGGATTGACGACGGCTGGGATTAGCGACACCTTAATCCTGGGCGCTGACAAAGGAAGCACAGAAATTTGTCATGGTAATTGTAGTTTTGTTCCGGATTTATCTCTTACCAGTTGTGGTAGCAGTAGTATTCACCATCCCCTGGCTGATGATAAATTTGTACTTAGTGACATACTAAGCAGACTCCCGGTGAAGTCGCTTATTAGGTTCAAATGTGTATGCAAATCTTGGAAATTTTTGATCCAAAAAGATCCATACTTCATTGATTTGCAGTTCACCCGGTCAAAAACAACCACATCTATTCTCATCGGGAAGAGGCGGAGTCTTTTACTAGTAGATCTATCACTGCCAATTGTTGATGTCCGAGAAGGGACAGCGACCTTTCAAAGGGAAATTCATGCTCATCCATGTGGTATATTAATGCTGCCTCCCGTTAATGGTTTGATTTGTTTGTTAGAAAAACAAACAAGGAGTGTTTGCTTGAAAAATCCGTGCACTGGAGAGTCAACACCGTGGATCAAATCTAGTATTACACCGGAAGAAATAGATTGCAATGTAAGTTATTATAATTGTGGTCGGTATGGATTTGGATATGATCCTGTCAACAAAGAGCACAAAGTGCTTGCTATGTGGATTATAAGGCGTAGCTATTTTGTCTGCGAAGTATTAACTGTTGGCAAACAACTCAATCAATGGAGAAGGATTGATGATGCCCCACAAGTGTCTGTGGAAGAGCTCGGTGGCGATTATGTCAATACAAATGGTTCCATATATTGGTTTCAGTCCGATGTTTATGAGGCCCCTCGTATCATCGAATTTAACGTAAATAGCGAAAGGTTTCGGGTGATTTCACTTCCCAATTTCATTGCCCAAGATGTTATGCATCCTTATCGGACTCAGACAATAGAAGTCGATGGCCGTTTAGCTGTTTTGGCTTTGAAGATACGTCGTCTCAAGAACAGGAATTCATGGAGTAAGATTAATGATCCTTCGATGAAGATGTGCATATTACACGATGGTGGTCAAGATGCAATTTCCACAAGCATTGAAGGTAGTAGTAGATTTAGTAGTTATTATTGGACTGAAGAAACCTTTGCCATGCCACCTTTCGACTGGAAACCGGAGTGGTTAGATACAGTTCTACCTATTCAAGGGACGGATTTGTTGCTTATAAAACCTAAAGAGGGTCATTTCTCTTTTTATTACTACAACTGGAAGAAGAAAATCTTTAGCCGCAGCAAATTGGAAATAGAAGGAATCTCCTCATATTTTGAAAGCTCGTATGTGAACATGACGCCTATTGTTGATTTTTATACTTTCACTGAAACTCTTTTACCTGTAAATTGTGTTAGCAAATAGACAGAGTTGATGTCTCTGCTACTTTTTTTTTAAAGAAATGATTCAGTTATTACTTTCATTACTTTGTGTGACAGAGCCAGCTTTTTTAAGCATTTGTAAAGCTATTTTGTATGGAACATATTACAAAAAAGAGTGATTCTCTATGGACCGAGACATTTGACACTCCAAAAACCGAATCCGATGTGTCGCTGATGGTTCTCCATGAAAGATTTTGGGGAAGTGGATAGGGTGGAGGAATTATTGGAAAAAGTGCATTTTAATCAAATCAACAACCAAGAACATCGTTTCCTGGTGGATTCAAAAGACCTTAAATCAAAATTCCTAATTTGATATTACAATTGAGTACTGAAGATGTTCTAAGAAAAGGGACAGCAGAAGAAAAAGAAGTATTAAACTTCATTGATATTGCTCTATCTAAATGGGTTGGTATTGTAATTTTGGATGATAATGAAGGTAATGGTAATGATGGGAGGTTTTATGAAGCAGCTAGGTTACTGAAATTAGTGATCAGAGACCGAGCGTATCTTCTTATCGCTGAACGGGTTGACATTGCTTCAGCTATTGGTGCTAGTGGTGTTGTTCTTTCTGATCAAGGTCAGTGGTTTATAATTCAGTATTGACATTTTGGTAAATTTGTTATCAAGGTTTCATTTTTATGGATTTTGAGTGAATGTTGTTATACTTGTTGTTGTAGGGCTACCGGCCATAGTGGCATGGAATATGACGATGGAATCAAAATCTGACAACACTGTGATACTCCCATTAGTTGGGAGAAGTGTGCATACTGCTGATGCTGCTTTAAGTGCATCTAATTCGGAAGGTGCCGATCTTCTTATATATCGCAATGACAAGGGAAACGATTTGGACTCCGTGTTCCAAACTGTCAAAGTGCCTGTTTTTGCAACATTTGGTTTGAATGGTTCTGTTAGGCTAGCTATCGGCTGTGTAGTATCAACAATTTCCACGGAAGGCAGTGAGATGATGTCTTGAGCAGTTATCTATCCAGGACCCCTGATGCAAATGGATGCGTTGCGAGTTCCATACAGATTACTTCTTAATACAATTTCTTTTAAATTCATTAAAATTTCATGTACGGATTCTTCAATGCCTATTATAGTAGAATATTCATGTGGTATTTTTTTTAAGATTTTGCAAGTGTGATACATGTTCCTTCTGTATATTTCTCCAAGCAAAGCCCTTCACATTGCAATGCCTATCGTATTGGCTATTTCTCCAAGCAAAGCCCTTCACATTGCGATTCCTATTGTATTGGCTTGACCCTTCATACGCGGAGACAGAATAAAATGACCATAATAAAGATGCTTACTGTCAACACACTTCCACTGTAGTGCCCGAGTGCTGCTACTTCCTCTCGAAGCATAATATTTTTTTAATCAGATTATTGAATTTATTTTTCGTAAAATATGTTCGATTCTTATTTCAACACACGTCTTTTTTTAGGAGGTCTACATCCATTATGTGGCATACGTGATGTATCCCGTACAAAACTTAATAGTATACCACTTCTACAAATGGCTCGTAATGCTGCATTTTTGTCGAAACCATGACCTTTTATCATGACTTCTGCTCGTTGCATACCCTGATCAACCACTGTACGAATATCATTTCCTGCTGCGATTTGGGCAGCAAACGGTGTCCCTCTTCTTGTGCCTTTGAATCCACAAGTATCGGCGGAGGACCAAGAAACCACCCGACCTCGTACATCTGTAAACGTTACAATGGTATCGCTGAAACTTGCTTGAACATGAATAACTCCCTTTGGTATTCTACGTCCATTCTTACGTGAACTAATACGTCCATTCCTACGTGAACCAATTCTTGGTATGAGTTTTGCCATCTTTTATCCATTACAGGTTAAAACAGATCCTTCATTTTATTTGTACATTGGGTCCTTTTTCGAAGGATTATCCTTGTCTCTGTTTATGTCTCAGGTTGGAACAAATTACTATAATTCGTGCCCGCAGATGAATCAATCGACATTTTTCACAAATTTTTCGAACATATGCCCCCTTTTTTTTTCATATTTGTCATAAAAGAACCCAATGTACAAATAAGTCTATTCCTTGGAAGAAAATAAGTCTCTTGGAATTTCGAACCTCAAGTTATATTGTTTTCCCACGAAAATAATGTCGAAAATTATATACCTTATCGTTCGAATCTTTATTGCGGAGTCTATAAATAATACATCATCTTGTTGAATCATAACGACTTACTTCGATTTTGACTTTATCTCCTGGAAGTATTAGTATAAAACTACGTCGGATCCTTCCTGAAACATAACCTAGAATCGGATCTTCATTATCTAAGTGAACCCGGAACATGCCATTGGGAAGTGATTCAGTAATTAAACCTTCATGATTCTTTTTGTTCCTTCATTTCAGGTAACCCCCTAGAAGTATCAAATAATGGAGGAGGAGTGATATTAGGAAACCAGTCCTTTTTTTCCTTCTTTTTTTGCAATATAGGAAGTTACCAATTCAATTTTGATATCAGAAAGATCACCATATATAACACAAATTTTCTCCTCCGATTTAATTAGCCGAGCTTCTCGGTCTGTCATTATACCTCGAGAAGTAGAACTAATAACAATCCCCATTCCTCCTAAAATCCCAGGAATTCGTTGAGCGTTGGAATAGATTCGTAGACCGGGCTGGCTTATACGTTTTAAAATAGCTCTATATGGCCCTTTCTTATTCCTTTTATGTCGAAGGGTTGAAACCAAGAATTTTTGTTGCTTTCTCGTTGTTTTCTCACATTTTCGATGAAGCCTTCTCGTAGAAGTATTTTAACAATGTTTTCGGTAATATTAGTAGATGCTATTCGAATTGTTCCTTTTTTATCCATGTCAGCAATTCGTATAGAAGTTATTATGTCAGCAATTGTGTCCCTACCCATGGTGAACTATAATTATTTGTGCCTCCGAGTTTTAATATAATCAACATGCTCATTATTTTTCTTTTTTATTATAAAGTTAAGGGATATACGTGATACATAATCTACTAAATTAATTTAATCCATTCCCAAGACCCTACTATATCATATCACAGGCTTGTCTATTAGTATTTATTCTATATATAGTGTTATAATATCTCATGAGCTAACGAGACTATTTTAGTAAAATTTAACTGTCTCAATTCCCGAGCGATCGCTCCAATAACCCGAGTTCCTTTTGGATTTCCTTCTTGATCAATGACAACCGCGACATTTTCATCATATCATATTATCATACCGTTTTCACGTTAAGTTCTTTACATGTATGTACAACTACAACTCTGATCACCTCTGATCTTTCTAGAGGCATATTGGGCACTGCTTCTTTGATTACAACAACAATAACGTCACCAATATGAGCATATCGATGATTACTAGTTCTTATGATTCGAATACACATCAATTTTCGAGCCCCACTGTTGTCCGCTACATTTAAAAGGGTTTGAGGTTGAATCATATCATTATTTTTTATCGTTTCAATGCAAAGAAATGGAAAATTGTCTAGAAAAAAGGCTTGTGGTTATTTGCTTTTTCACCACAAAGACTCATTTCCTTTGGTTGCACATCCCTATTCTACAATAGGAATTGAGTTCGAATAGACATTTTGGACGCATCGATTAAAATAGCTTCTCTGGATACTATTTCTCATATTCCACCCATTTTATAAAGGATTCGACCCGGTTTAACGACGATCCCAATATTCGGTAGATCCCTTCGCCGAACCCATACACGTTTTCGTTGGTCCTAATGAAACAGGTTTGTCTGGAAATATACGTACTCATATTTTCCACCACGACGCGCATATTGTGTCATTGCTCGTCGCCCTGCTTCTATTTTTCTAGATCTGATCTAGGCGGGTTCAAGTGCCTGAAGAGCATATTTGCCGAAACTAATACGATTGCCTCAGTAAAATATTCCCTTCATTCTTCCTCTATGTTGTTTACGGAATTTGGTTCTTTTGGGATTATAGTTGATGGTTGTTTCTTATTTTCAATTCAATCTCTACTGCAAAACCATACATGAGAGTTTCTTCTCATCCAGCTCCTCGCGAAGGAAATGATTCCATAATATTACCAATATGTATTGAATTTATAATAGACTGAATCATAAGATTTTTTGAGATCTAATATGCCACGTAAAATTTATATATCTTGGGTTTTATATACAACTGGAAATATACCTCTATAGAATTTTTATTTTGACCTTTATTGAATCCTAAAAACTTAGCAATCCATTAAGGCCTTCGCGGGCGAATATTGACTCTTTCAATATCTGTTTAATTCGTAAGCTCAGTCCTTGATGTTAAATGAATAGGTTCCTGGTGTTGATGGTGGTTTTTGAGCGAAGGCCTTAAGAGTAATTTCATATGTGAATATTCCTAGAGGCAAGTCGTGATATTCAACTACAAGGATTTTGGATAACTCGAGCGATTATGACAACTTTCACGGAAATATCGAGGCAAAGTAAATTATGGATTTTTTATTTTAACCCAAGTTATGGCTTATAATGTGACTAAAAGGCCGCGGTGCGAGTGCAATGGCCTGCTCTATTTCCTCTTGGTCGTGGCGTAAGTTTTGTGGCCAAGGCCCATACGATATTTCATTTCAATAGACGTGGCGTAGGTTTCATGGTCATTGATAAGCTTAAATTTGTGGCCATAACCAAGTACCGTGGCCACTCCTAATTTCTATCACAGTCACAAAAGCCGTAACCTAATCGAATCTCGCAGAAACCGTAACCTTATCCAGCTCATCTTGACCACGACAAATTCTGTGGCCAAACCCTTTTATCCTTCATGGACGTGGCCAAACACCATGGCCAGGTCCAATTTCCCTTAGCCATGGCAAGTTTTGTGGCCAAGTTCCTAATTTCTAGGGCATATCCAAGTGCCGCTACTAAACCAAGTTTTAGGGTTTTTCCGAAAATCTGACTGATAACAAAATACTGAAGGAAGTTCGAAATACGGTCCAATCCATAAGGAATTTGGGAAAACTTCCTTCACAAAAGTTGTTCATCTGCGTGTTTTATATGACATACTAAAAAAGCGCGATTTTAGGGATTATAGGCTGATCAGGGTGATTTTTGGACTAAACTGTATGTAAATTTGGATACCATGGCCGACTTCTAACTATTTTGGGCCAAGTCCAATATTCGTATAATAATCAAGTCCAATGGCCATGACACAAGTTTCGTGACCATTACTAAGTCTCATGGACATGGCGTAAGTCCCATGGCCTGATCCAATAAACCTTGGCCACGACAAATTCCATGGCCAAAACCTTGTTTTTTCGTGGCCATGGCCAAATGCCATGGCCCAATCTAATTTTTGCTTGCCACGGTAAGTCCTGTGGCCAAGCTCCTTATAATTCGTAGCCACGGTAAGTCCCGTGTCCAAGCTCCTCATAATTCGTGGCCGTGGTAAGTCTCATGGCCAATCCGCATCTTCCGTGGCTATAGCCAAATACCATGGCCTTAGCCAATTTTCCTGGGCCACGGTATTTACCGTGGCCGGACTCATAGTCTCCATGGCCACTCATAATATTTCTTGGCCACGACATGTACCTTGGCCATGTTATTATTGTCTTAGGCATTGACCAAAATTATCAAGGTCGAGTCTTATATATGACGAGCCAAACTAGTTGGTCATGTCCATGGCCCATGGCCATGGCCATTTCTAGTGTTACTAGATCAAGGCCACTCCTAAATATTCGATTGTGGCCAAGTATTATGGTCATTCCTATTTTCTAGGGTTTGTTACAACTTCCTTGTAACTTCTGGCTACAATCCTAATTCCTAGGAAAATAGTCATGGATTGATATTTATTCGTAGTCATTATCCATATAAGTTAGAGAATTGGCTGACTCACTTCTTATTCTTATGAAAATAGCTAACTCCCAAGATACTTAGAAAACGTGTGATTCAACTTCTACAGAGTCCACGAATTCTAGAGTTAAGAGACTTAGTTAAAAGTCCAATAAGGGCCCATGGATACTAAAACAATTAGTTGGGTCTTTAGAAGGGTTAGACTTGGCTATCCATCTTTCCCTGGAGAATTTAGCGCTTGTAGTTGCAATGACTATGATGCCTGAGACTGAATTCCTGTATTCTTGGCATACTGAGAGTCATACTTACTTGTCCATTGCCACAAAAGGTTGTTAAAATCCCCTAAGTCTAAATGACGATTGCACAACTCAATCCTTAGACGTATTTTAGTCTAAATGGTGATTGCCCGACTCAATCCTTAGACTATTCTGAGAGAAATGGCCCATCTCCAAAATGCCGAAAAGAGATACACGAGCTTATCGCTTAATTCTCTATTTTACATGTAAAGTCATATGTTTACCAACATATTAAATTGTACGACTTGCACTTAGTCAGCTTTGACACATAATTATCAATTAACAACTTTTATGAGAATCAAGTAAGTTACATGGGAGGATATTACGTTGGGGTTTTGGTTGAGCGGTACGGCACGTGTGATTGCAACGACTGAATCACAACGGGAAAGAAACTAAGTCGAGAGAATGTTGCAAGGAATAAGGGAAATGTGCGTGTAACTTAGTCTTCCCTACTTTTAAGGCCCGTGACTCACACACGTTCTTCACTCACTCCACTCTCCCACTATTTCCAGTTCTTCCACAACTTATGAGATCAGTTGGAATTTTGTTGCTATAAATAGGTCACTCGACCAGTTGGAAGATCATCTCATCTCAATCAGAGTATAATATCAACCTGATTCAGAGTCACATCTCATACAACTTACAGAGATTGAATATTCTTTCCAACTATAACAAAGTTCATTCGTCTCATTCGGTATTCAACATACTATTGAACAATGAATCTTTTAGCAATTACACTCACAAACAACTACTTTGCTAACAACTCTCTGATCTCATCTTTCTCGGCTTCCCTCCCTTTAACCAACCCTATTTCCTCTTTTTGTAACTGAAGCAACGCTTGAACGACCATTTCTTGGTTTATGGAGTTTTGTTCGATCTTGATCTCCCAAACTTCATAGCAATTACAAACACTACCCTTATATTATCTCTACAGTTTTACACCTAAAACACCTGGTTCTTTCCGCCATCCCACCTAATGAATTATTAGGATTCGTTTTCAATGTAATCTTCTGCAGTTATAGGTTCCATCGTTCCCATCTCTTCTTGATTAATGGCTAGGCCTCAACTCTGCAACAGAACTCCTAATTCAATTTGTTGTTCCTGAGTCAATATACTCCGTCTTTATTGACTCGAAGCTCTCTTTCATTTGTATTTATTTTTCTATGAACCAGATTCACTTAATGATTAATTATTAGTACGGCCAAATCCATATTGATGCTTTATTACACTGCCTTTGTATGAGATGATTTATAGACCATACATATTGGAATTATATATCATTGGTATTCTCCTTCTCTCTTTCTCTCCCTTTCCATTTATCCACATCATTTTTTTGTTTCATCACAATCCACGATCAAATTTGTTTTTCTTTTATGTATATGTAATATTAAAAAGATCTCAGTTGCTACAACGCTATGATCAATGTATCATATAGCGACTGTTTCTTTGGATCCCGATAATACGAAGCAAGGAGATGGTTATTAGTTACATAGTTCTTTGTTCAGACTAGGGGACTGTCCTTTCCTTTCTTAGTCCTATTCTAAACTTTAAAAAAAAAAAATACGAGTCACACACTAAGCATAGCAATTATACCAAAGGGTCAATCTTATGTTTATTTAACCCTATAGAATTAGAAGATTTGAAATTGAACATTTTTTATTAAACGAAAAAATAATGAAAGGTTTTTTTTGTCCATTGCTAGAAAGAAAAGTAAAAGAAGCAATCTTTTATTATTTCATCTGTAAATATCCAAATTTATACCCCATAAATAGTCCGAACTGTATACGAACAATAATCAATTTTAGCTCGAACGGTTTGAAGTGGAACCCTACCTTCTCCGATCCATTCGACACGTGCAATTTCTTTTCACTAATCCAGAAGGGGTCATCAATAACGGTCGAAGTCCGTTATAAAATGTGGTTTATCACGGATTTTAACCGTCATTCGATCCGTTATTTATTTAGTGTAATTCTTTATAAATGACGAATTAAAAACGTCATTAAGTATGTCAAATGATTTTCGTTATTTTAAATAACGAATAGAGTCTGTTGTTATCACGGTCTTTGTTCGTTAAGTTTAATAACGTTTTATTGGGCCGACCGAGCGAAGCGAGGACCCTATATACGCTGATTTTATGTCAAATGAATAGTGTTTTTTTTTTCAATTTAACACAAAAAAATTTGATTTGATGATTTTGGTGTCCACCTGATATTACTAAGTTACCCCTCCCTGTTTTTTAATCCGTCGCCATTAATTGCAGCAGTCAAGTTTCATCACCACCATCATTAAACCAAAGAAAACAATAACAAGTTCCCAACCCAGAAAACAATTACAAGTTCCCAACCCATTGATTTGCAGGTTGGAATCAATGGAACTTACAGTAGCAAAGAAAGAAACTGTAGTTACAGACTTACAGGAGCAGAAAGAAATTATCTCCAACCAAGAAAGAAGAACAAGTTATTTCCACCCCCAAACTTGCGTGTCCCCCGTCGTTTCAACTCATAGTTAAACTCGGCTACTGACACAGTGAGTTAACTGAGTCACGCCTCCATCTGAACCCCATGAATCAAACCTCAATTATGAAATTGTACCATCACCGATAAATTAATAACTCTGTAGATCAGAACCCCAGTTTAAGTTTTCAGCAAAAAACCCAAATCAATTAAAATTTCTCATCACAGTTAAATCCATGATTTATACCCTTCTTTTCTTAATTCCACTATCTAATAGGGTTTTTCCTTTGTAGCTGAGATGCAATAACTAGAACCAAGAAGATCAGAGACGGTTTACTACCTGGTTTTGAGAGAGAGAGACGGGGGTTGACAGAGACGGAAAGGACATTTTTGAGTTAACAAAGAGAGTAAATGCGAGAAAGAAAAAAAAATTAGGCGGTGTACTGTACACATGGTTGATAACTGTGGGCGTGCACCAAATGTCCAACAGAACTCTCACGTGGGATACTTGCAAGTCTACATTTGTTAGGTACTTGCGACTAGGGATGCCTTTGGCTTAGTTTCCCGAAGACTGCTCACATGCAAAGCACACGCGCATGAGTCCCCATTGGTACTATAGAAGATTAAGTAGGCAAAACTTGGTTGGGCTGACGACTGACTAAACATAAAAAATGATTCTGGTATATGGTCCAGTTAAGGTAGTTTGTGAACAACATTCATCCATTACTCAAAGAAATCCAATAAAAAATAGTGAAATACACAGCCGTAGGTTACCATGCCAATTGGACTGACCGGTCGAAGTGTTTCAACGAAACGAACGTAATTAAAAATCAAATTTGCAATTTCATCTCAATTCAATATTTTGAACCAGGTTATTTCATAGTTTTTTTTTCCAATTTTTTTTTACAAACAATAAGCATCCAATTATTATTCAAGAATTTATTTTTTAATATGAATAGAATTCGGTCGGCACTTCACCGTGATTCTGAGCGGTCAACTAGTTTATATCATAAAAGATTAAATTATTATTTATTTCAGCCAAAAATAATCCATCTTGGTATATCTGGAATAAATTTTGATCTGGAATTGATTATGATTCAGCTTAATATAGATATGAAACAAATCTTATACGATTCAAATGGAACATAAATTAAATTCTTTTAGAAAATCAATTGAACTTAATATTTTATTAACCAGATAACATTCAGAATACAATTTTTTGAAAAATAAAATTAGAATACCGATTGAAAGATAAAATTTTAGCAACCCAAAAATCACATATTTGATCGCTCTGGATTTATACAAGTCTTTGGCCACTTAATGTCAACTACTGAAACATCTCCAAGTAGCATACCATTACACTTGTATCCATGACTTCGTCAAAGCAGCAGTTATAATCTTCATCGTTTGGTAGCTTTGCCATATCAACATATATGCATTCGTCAAAAAAGAAATAGCAAAATGATCTTGTATAACAAGATGCCATATCAACATATATGTGCTCTGTATATGCTTATTCCTTTAAAGAGATTTTTTTATAAAGTTTACCTGCTGACAAAAGCTAGTATAGATCTAATCATTTCCTCTAGTATTGTCTTTTTGCATCTAACCGGGTGTTTTCAAAGCTTCGGTTTTCTTCTTCTCTTTCCGCAACTTGGCCTTCATTAATGCAATAACAACAAACTAAGAATACCACCAACATTCTGCGTATGTAACCCTTTCGATCAGGCCAAGACCTAGCCAAATGTAAAAACATAAAAATAAACTCATCTAGTAGTAGGAAAATAATGACAGGTACATAGCATTAAATTTCCATAACAGAATGAAACAGTCACTCATAGAAAAAAAGACAAAGTTAAGATGAATTAAAGACAGAAAGAAAACTGGTCCACAAGCTAAGCCACAAAGGCCAGAGAAGGTAAACCACGGATAATTGAAGAAAGGAAACAGAAAAAGTGGCTATGGTGAACTTAAACCTTCATCGCAAACCTATGACGAAATAGTAACAGGTAAAGAAGATTCAAATGTCACTTCCAAAGTCCCTAGAACTGCAAGTTAGCACTATATTGCACCATATCTTGTATCCCCCTAAATTTTAGTCAAGTTTTGGCTTACCTTACTCCCTCAAGTTAATAAAATGGATTGAAAACAGGCATAGTGTAAATATAAATTTATACCACACAATGACCATCAGTCTCAGAGACTTAACATCACTAAGTGACACAATAGAGGTAGATGACAAGATTACTGCATGATCACCATACCTGTTAGATGGCATTAAAAATTGTTAGTTGCTCATTTTGTTTTGAAAAATTAAGTCAAGCCTATCATCTTTCCAGTAGAGCTGCCAAAGAAAGAGAAACAAAAGTAGGTTAGTTAAACCAAACTGAAGGAACACGACATAGCCTGAAGAAATTAGTTACAAATGAATTACTTACCGAAACATTATCCATTGGAGAAGTTGTTACCTGGATAAATACAAGATTCCAGATCTCAATGCATGTTGGATTATCATTGTTGACCAACGAAGAGCATCTCGTTTCCCTTTCTATTAAAATGGATTTCTGTGCAAGGTCCACAAGAACCAGTATCGCCCATCTCCCAGAAGTTATCCTAATGATGGTATAAAAATGGAAAAAGTATACGTCAACTTAAGATAGTAAATCAATAACGAACGAGTAAAGGTTTCACTTGAATAATAAATACAAAGTCATTGTCTAGCATAAGTATAAAGAATAT
Organism: Papaver nudicaule; assembly: GCA_023529015.1. NCBI lineage: Eukaryota > Viridiplantae > Streptophyta > Magnoliopsida > Ranunculales > Papaveraceae > Papaver > Papaver nudicaule. The sequence goes on from JAJJMA010143460.1 coordinate 18,147, forward strand.
TATGTGACGGTGTTACTTGAAGGAAAGTGATGTATGGATTTAAATGAGTCTGATTTTTTGTCTTCTGACGTGAAAGCCTAATTAATAGTTTAACATGGTGCAGATGTTACAAGTTACAGTATAACCAAATTTACATTCCTATAAATCCTATGATAATAAGTGCCCACCACAAAGTTGGTTCAAAGCAACAAAAATAAACATATGATGAACCGTATCACTTTAAGTCATGCCTGTAATAAAATGTAGTGTGCTAGGTAACACCAAAGTTCATATAAAGATCAAATAATTACTAGGGTGCATCAAGAGTTTAGGCTTCACAAACACCTCACTAAACAATTAGATATCTTTATACTGATAATAAATTACATACGAGTAATACTTCAGAAGCCTCATATAGTGTTGGGAAGTTAGCATTTCATGACACATGCATCTCATGGATACCTTTACTATCATCGATATATAGAGCCTTCACTTGTGATCGTGCAAATGCTACTTTTTTACTTTCTTCCCAAGGGGATACTGCTTAAAATCGAAAAGAGTAGTAGTCATACAGTTTGCTAGTCATCTGCAACATTAACAAACCTACTTAATACGCAATACAAACCTATCAAGGCATTATTAGACTAAACTGGTTCTTAATAGGCTTTCATGATGTCCTGGATCAAACATATAAGACAGGCATATTTAATGGGCAATACAAGTAGAAGTCTAAAAGTTTTTTGATCAATCTTCAACAGTACTGACAACAACCCAACGTTAAACACACACCAATTAAGACAAAGGCTTCCCAATTGAAAATAAATATCTTTGGTTTTATTATCTGAAATCCAAATTCCAAATTATGGAGCTATGACAACAACTTCATCACAATGGGTTTTAACAAAAATAACAACAGATCAAACGTTCATAAGTCTAAATGTAAATAAGATTTTCTATTCTATTTTCATGTGAAACAAAATCGTAAAAAAAAAAAAAATCCAAATCAAATTCAGTGACACTAAGCAAGCATAAATAAGATTTTCATCATCAAGCTTCTTTTAATCCCAATGTAAGTAAAATGCTAAGAACGAGAGAAGATTCAGATCCCTAATCAAGCAACAAAACACAGAAACTAAAGAAATTATATTAAGCCAAATTCAAAGAAATTCAATTAAATTAACTTCAAACATAAACCCTAGATCCAAAATTTACAAAACTTAGGGTTTCACAGTTTTAATAGAAAAAAACAATAGACCATTTACACATCAAGCAAACACAAATCGACTAGCGCACCAACACAGAAATAACGAGAAAGTGAAATGGGGATATGGATTTACTATATCCAATTGACAAGAGGAGATTCGGTTTGGGTTTTTTCTTCAGAAGAATTTTGATTATTTTTTTTAATACGAAGATGAATTATTATTGATTACGAGATTGAAGAGTTGTTGTCTCTGTCAATCAAACGAGAAATCCATGGTTCAAAATTACAATAATGCTCTAAATTAAGCTTATCTTTCCTAACTGTTTTTGAAATAGCATCAGAGGCTCTATTAAGCTCTCTGTCAATTGAAATAAACTGCCATTCATGAAAGTAAACCAAAAGTCTTCTGATTTCCTTTATATGAGCTTTATTCTCCCATCTAACTAAAGATTCATCTTCATTGATTGCCTTAACAACTACGTCTGCATCAGCTTCAAAGATAACCTTGTTTAGCTTCAGGTAAAATGCCCATTGGACCGCCTCCTTTGCAGCTATGCATTCCGCTTCTTCCGCATCTAATGCTTTGCTGATGTATGTTCCTCTGACTCCTTTGCCTGTCCCTGCACAATCACGGCAAAGTAAACCAGTACCAGCCTCATTAGTCTCTAGGTCAAAAGATGCATCAATATTAATTTTTAGATAGTCTATAGGTGGTGCTCTCCAGTCACTACGAGTGGTAAGAGGACGTATTCTAGACATTGTATTCCCTGCAGAAAGCAATTTCAGGTTAGTATTAAAACCAATAAGATGATGCTTTATTCTGTTGTAGGTGTTAAGAGGTCTGACACTCTTTCCATCATACTGACTTTCACATCGCTCTTTCCATATTACCCAACTACCCGTCATAACTGTGTTGAGCCATAATTCCTGCTCTTGAGTACTGATTGCAGCATCAATGTCATTGAACCATGAGATAATCCAATTTTTGAAAGTTATACCTGCCTCCCTGACTTGATTAATGTTAACACTAAGCATACTCCAAACTGCTTTGGCATGATTGCAATCAAACAACAGATGTTCTATGCAGTCCAATTCTCTATTGCAGATACTGCATTGCTTTGCCGTAACATTGTTGAGCTTCAGAAGTTTCCCTTTTGTCATCACTCCTTCTTTAAGCAGTTTCCAGATGAATATCTTGATGCGATGTGGGAGTTGCATGGCACCATAAACCATGAGCTACCATGGATTCACAAAAATCAGCCTTGGCCAAGGCCATGGCGTAAGACGCCACAAACCCACTTAAGCCTTGGCCAGCCAAGGCCATAACGAGGAATATAGCCGCAAACAGGCTGGCCAAGGTCGTAGCGCCATAATCCATGGCGCCACAACAAGTAGGCCTTGGCCAAAGGCCAAGACCGTGGCGCCATAATCCATGGCGCCACAACAAGCTGGCCTTGGCCAAAGGCCAAGGCCGTGGCGCCATGAGCCATGGCACCACCATAACTAGCGCCAAAGCGCGTTCAATTAGTCGGCCTTGGCCAAAGACCAAGGCCTTAGCCTCATGGGCTATGGCGTTAAGCACTTATGGCCTTGGCCAACAGCCAAGGCCACTCCTATACTCGTGTCCCGGAGGCACTACACTCATGTTGGTCACGACGATTAGTCGTACAACTCTACTCCACTCAACTCAACTACGCAATATCTGCGTATCACTCGCTCGAGACATCAAAACATCACACGGGGGGATAACTTTAGGGGTATTGGTCTGGCGGTCTACGGCAGTTGAAAGAAACTGATGGAGATAGTGGGAAGTTACGAGAAGATGGCGCGAGTGGGAATGTTCCACACGACTCAGGCAGTTACGGAAACCAACGCATGTCCTACACTCCTCCACTCTTCCACGACTTCCACCTTCTCTGTCGAGAGATCAGGG
>JAJJMA010143460.1:21362-31712 GCA_023529015.1 Papaver nudicaule
GAAAGTACCCAGAGACGGTACATTGTTTTTCCAGGTAAAAACAATTGAAAAGAGTTTTTCTGATTTCATCCTCTTCAGGAATCTTCATCGGAAGAATATTTTCATCTTCTGATATATAGGGTTTAATTATCTCATCTAAAGTGTCCAAATGATTAATACCATTTGACACACCTATATTCTTAAAGTGTTTTATCAGCAGATCGAAAATTTGATTTTTATCTTCAATCCAAAGTCCTGTTTTATCTCTCAATGTATGAATATGATTGATTCTTCTTTTGTTTGAAGCCTGTTGGTGGAAATAAGCTGTGTTTTGGTCATAGTCTTTTAGGAATTTTTCTTTTGACAAATGTTTCCAATAGTCTCTTTCCCTACTATACCAAACATCAAGTTTGGCTTGAGTTTCTTTTATCTGTTTAACTGGCAAAGGAGTTAAACCATGCAGTTGTTCAATTTCCAGGTTTAAATCTTCTATTTTCCTAAAAATGTTTCCAAACACGTTCTTGTTCCAGTCTTTTAGCACAACAGATAAGTTTTTAAGCATTTTAGAAACTTTAAAAGCTTTTGAACCATTCTCCTTTTCCACCCAGTTTAAAAGGATCAGTTCTTTAAAATTTTCATGATCCATCCAGGATCTGATAACTCTAAAAGGTTTATAAAAATTATTGTTTACAGGTTTGGAAACAAGGAGTAAAGGGGTATGGTCAGACCCCATCCTAACTAAATGTTTTACTAAGGCATCGGGAAAAATCACTAACCAATCTGTCGAAGCTAAAACTCTATCTATTCTTTCCTTTATATTTTCTTTTCCTTCTCTGTTATTAGACCATGTGAAAGGAATTCCTTGAAATCTAAGATCTATTAATCCAAGTTTTTGAATCGTGTCCAGAATGTATTTATTAGCTCCGGAGGAGTTCTGATTTCCTCCTTGCTTTTCATTAACATGCATGATGAAATTCAAGTCACCTATAATGATCCATGGTAGATCATTATTGGCACAAAAGGAGCTTATTTTATCCCACTGATCGAATTTTCCATCAGAGGATAGTGCTCCATACATACAAACCAGATTCCATTTATTATTATAATTATCTGAGATATGAAAAAATCCTAAGTTATGATTACAAGAAATGCAGTTGACTATTATGTTATCATGCCAAGCAATAAGCAGACCTCCAGATAAACCTATTCTAGGAACCAGGAACCATTCATGAAATCTATGTCTTCTTACTAATTTTTCCATATTCTCTAAACTTGCTCTAGTTTCTGACAGGAAAAACATGTCTGGATTTTGTTTTTTTAGAATAAAGGCTTAGTGGTTTTGTGTTTTTGGGGGGCCAATTCCCTGAACATTCCAAGAAAGAAGTTTCATTTTTTCTAGCTTAAGAGTAAGTCCCAACCTAAATAAGAAATTGCACCAAGGTAATCTAAGAGTTTAGAAAACTTTACAAATTTTTATTCTAGATGGAAAATAAACAAGCAAACCTCCTATGCAATAACAAGAAGCAATGCAGATGGAGTTAAAGATAATGTTGCTACTATTAACGATACTAAAAAAGATTACGAAAAAGCATATGAAATCATGTGTGAACTTGAAAGAGAGATGGTTAAATATATGGGAAAGAACCTGGTTGGTAATGTCCACTAGGATATCAGCATCCATTGCAGCATCAGTTTCAGCTTCACTACTATGGTCATTAATAGTAGTATGTTCACTTTCAACAACCTCTCCAGTAACCACAAGTCCAGTCTCATTTCCCCCCTCCTTATACACAGCTTCAGCAAACTTGTGAAGAGCTAAATTAATCTGACTAGCCAAAACATCAAGACCATTAGTATTGCCATCTTCCATCTCCAGTCTTGGTCTTTTGTTCTTTCTCAACCCACTTGAAGATTCCCCAAGATCACTGACAAAACCATCCTTAGAGACAGGAGTATTTGGTGGATCTTGTTCCATCTCCACCTCCCCTAGGTTATTCGCCAACCTCATGGATCTGGTTAAGGTTATTTCCTGACCCACCACATCATCATAAACTCCAACATTAATTCTTTGACCCTCAGTATGATCTTCCTGAGCCCGAAACTGATTATTCACCTCATTTGCATCAGCCATTTGACCCTGTTGGTTAACAGGAACAATCACATTTTGTTCTTCCATTTGTTCATGGAAAGGATCAGCTCCCTGAAGGGTTAGCACCGGAACATTTCTCCTTGCAATATCTGCCACCATTCCACAATATTGGATGGAATGATCTAAGACATAACAATCTCTACATGTAGCTCCAGGAAAACCCAAGTAGTAGATAGCAAACTTAACTCTCTCACCATCCTCTAGAGTCATTTTCACCTTTCTGCATAATGGACGACGAATTTCTAACTTGATTTTTGCCTTAACCACTCCAGTTGCATCCCTTCTAAACAGAGTAATCACCTCTCTAGCTTCTGATGCCACCATATAAGGTATGTCGTCCCGGTCCAAATCAGCACGGACCCTGAACTCAATGCAAAATATCTCAAACTGGAAGTTGATATTGTGGACATTCATGCCAAAATCCCAAGGCATCAATGCCAACAAGTATCCACCAACCGAGTGAGGTCCTCCTTTAATTATCCTCTGATAAGCAGCCCTATTGATGATTCTGAAAATGTAGACATTTCTCATATTTGTGTTGATAATAGTGAAGTCCCTATCTGAACCCCAAGAACTTCTGAGCTGGTATCTTAGGACACCCCTAGTAATGACGGTGTCCTCTCTACAGACTAAACCGATGAGACAGAAAGATTGGAAATTATTTTTATCTCCTTTAAGAGAGACATGTCTAGTAGTTTTCTGAGAAACTGAGAGATTCTTTGAGAGTTGGTAAGCTAACTTGTCGACCTTTGAGCTTGAGGCAGCCATAAGGTATGAAATTGAGAGCACTGAAAATTCTTTGTTCTCTGAGACTTGAAAAGGACAGTTGATTGTGATAGGATGGTCTTGTACAGATAGTTTAAAGCTTTTATAAGAACTTGAGATCAGGAATATGCTAAGAAACATCCATCGCCAAGTGTAATACATGCATAGATTTTTTGATTTTAAGAGTACTGCTTAAATTTGACTGAATCATGATTAAATTTTTGGAACCAGTGATAAACATTTGGGAGTTATCAGAGAATGGGCTGATGAAATAGCAAACTTGTTTGAACATCCAAAAGATGCCAAACTTGGACATGCAGAAACTCACATATTGGGTATTGATTTAGAATAATATTGGAAATAGCCTCGGATTGCACTTCCTTCAGACCAGAGATAGCACGCCGAACCTTCAGCTGCAACTTCTGCCGATAGCCCTAGCACCTACCCACCAGGTAGTAGGCGAGAAGGGAAGAAAACCTGAAAAATGTTAAAACCAAATAGGTTAAGAACACAGAAAAATTATAAGAGAATCAAATCGAGATAATGGATGAATTAAATAGGAAACTCAAGAGAAAAGGAGAATAAATTAAATTAACATTTCAGGAAATCAAATCAGATTGTCTGGGTAAATGATTTGTGAATCGAAAAAACTGTCGTAGAATTTTGGGGAAAATTTATGAAAAGTGGAAACCTAAGGGAGGTGAAATCATGATATCTAGTATAGGGATTGAATAAAAATTTATATCGGAGAAAAGAGGCTTCAAAAAGGAAACGAAATATGTATTTTGATTAAGTAGATCATCTAGGAAATCAGCTAGATCTGAAAAGAGAAAACATCGGCGGCGCCTTTTCAAAAGTTAGAGAAGAGAGAGAAAATTAGCCCCCCCAATAGCTTATCCACCTAATAAGTGAACTTTACGCTCTTTGAAATAACCCAACCAAAAATGCTCCAAGCATCTATTTTATTTCATCTGATCTAAAGGTCCTGATTTTCCGCGTTGTTTGATTCAACGCATCTGCGTTGTTTGGTTCATCGCTATGTACTTAAATCTGGGATTCACTACTCACTACACCATATTTGGGGGGTAGCAACGGTGCTCATCTGTTGCGAAAAGTGTTAGAAACGGGGACCGGCCGTTGCGATTCATGGTGTGACGAATTTTAGCAACGGTAATGTTGCCGTTGCGTCTCAAGGGTAGCAACGGTACTAGCAACGGAGCAGTTCCGACGTTGCTAGATTTTGCCCGCAACGGCTTTTTTTCCGTTGCTTAATTTTGCCTGCAACGGCCAATTTTCCGTTTCTGATTTTAGTAAGCAACGGCCTAGTTTCCGTTTCGGATATTTTCCAGCAACGTCCCAACTTCCGTTTCTTATTTTAGCCGGCAACGGCCACATTAACGTTTCTAAACCTTGACCAGGTCAACAAAGACCGACTTCCCTTTGCCGGGGATATTTTAGCAACGTAATTTTTCCGTTGCTAAATCTTGACCAGGTCAAGGAAGACCGACTTTCTTTTTCTAGCAACGCAATTTCTCCGTTGCTAAATCTTGACCAGGTCAACGTAGACCAACTTTCCCTGAAAATAGAAACGGTAAATTACCGTTGCTAAAGTTTTAACAGAAAAAAAAAAGAGAGCAGATTTTCCTGGTTTACCAGCCCTGGAATTGCAGGCAATCATACCCCTGCAATTCCCCCATTCCCCTGCACCTACAGTTCCCCAATTCCCCAATCATACATTCACAGAATCATACATTCATAGAATCAATTTCATTCATTCAAAGATATTCAATACCAAAATTTCATTCATACTTAGACAATATTTCATACTTAGACAATATTCCATACTTATACAATATTTCAAGTTTACTTGGTGCTACACTTAGCCAAAAAAACAGAACTTATAATAACGAAACCTAGCTAGTTTCAGACAATATTTCAAGTTTACTTAGTGTTCTTGTTCTATAAGACCTAGCTAGTTTCAGTACCTGGTTCTGTAATACTCTTCGGCCTGATAGTAGGTACCTTCCCATAGGATTTCCTTTGTCAATCTTCTACCAACTACAGTTAAAAGGAAACAACAGAAAGATAATAGAGAGGCAGGAGACATTACCTCAAGCTACCTCAGCTACAGCAATAAGATTTTCCAGAGTCTCATTGTCAGTAAAAGTTGACTGGTAAACAGTTGGAACCTCAAAATCATCTACTGCTGTAGTTAGTCTTTGCGCAGAATGCATTACCACAGACCATCCAATGTCAGAAACATCTGGTGCGTAAAACACTTGCGACGCTTCAGAGGCAAGAATAAAAGGCTCGTCGTGCAATGTATCTCTGCTTCTCAACTTAGACAAGTTGACCTTTATCACCTTTGAGCTAGGATCAATTTTGTACCCATGACTTCTATCTTCAACTTTGACCCAATCACAATAAAAAACCGTTTCTTCAAAATCCACATAATTCAACTCAATAATCTCTCGAACAACTCCATAATAGGTCATTTATGTTTCCTTGTAGTTTAGGTCAGAGGATTTTGCTCTCTGTTTTGTAAAGGCCTTCATACACACACCACTGTTTTGACATACCTTTCCCTCCTCGTAACGTTTTGGAGCGAAGATATAGCCGTTCACTTGGTATTTCTTATACGACGTAGCCTTGAACTGGGGTCCTTGCACTAGTCGCCAAAGTACTGAATTTTCTTTTTTGGCTGCCAGCAACTGCAAAAAGAAGATTTGTGAATCAGTTAATCACTTACTGGGTTAAACTATTTGAAATAACTTTATAAACAACTTTTTAGCTTATACCTCGTCGCGTAACCATATATGAAATCTCTTTACGGTATCATCTTTGGAGCTGTCAACATAAGCAGCATACTTCCTACAATGACATCCACCAACTCATTGTGTTAGAACATTAAATGCTTTCAGAATTACAAAAATGTATACAATGCCATAACATTAAACATGAGAAAGTAATGAAGAAGTATACCTTTCCCATTCGTCTAATCCCACATACTTGGACAGAATCCATTTGCGCACTTGTTCAAACTGTACATCAGTTAAAGTAATTGTTTTACCTTTACTCAACGACATCTCATCTGCAAACTCATCGTCGTCATCCAAAAAGGCCTGTCGACTATGTTTATGAGTACCGTCACCATCTTTTGACATGTCCTCCATACAGTATAAGCTAGCTTCGCGTAATGTATACCCTCTTGCAATGCAGCCATCAATGTACCTTCTGTTACGCACCAAATTCTTGAAAGTTTTCATTAACCTACAAAACTCAGTAAGCCAAGGGTTCAGTACAAGTCCAAATCAAAGAAAATAGAAACTAAAAAGAGAAAAGGATGGCATTTACCTCTCAAACGGATACATCCACCTGAATCTGACATGACCGCATGTTAAAGCTTCATCCGCCAGATGCACCATCAAGTGAATACTAATAACGAAAAAAGACGGAGGAAAGTGTTTCTCCAATACACACATTGCTTCCACCAAACTAGATTTAGCTTTTACAAGATGTTCTCTGTTAATAACCTTGGCGCACAAAATTTTGAAAAAAATACTTATACGCAGAAGAGCAATTCGTAGATCCTTAGGCAGTGAAGTCGCAAGATGAACCAGGATTTGAAGCAAATTTTGCATCACAACGTGGTAATCGTGAGACTTGAAATTCTTGAGCTCGGGAGGAGTAATGCTAACGATGCTGCGAAGATTGGAAGAGAATCCAGTGGGCACACTTAAGTTCTTCAGAGTAGTACAAAATTGAATCTTCTCGTTCTTCGTCATCGCAAAAGTTCCATCTTCAATAGTTGTTTTACCAGTCTTGGGATCAGCAGCACCCAACCACATCTTCTTTTTAATCCCCATGGCTTCCATATCTTTACGTGCATTAGGACCATCTTTGGACTTGCTACTTCCCATCAGAGTGTTGAGAATATGCTCAGTTATGTTCTTCTCGGTATGCATGACATCTGTTTGATGTCGAACCACATGTGCTGCCCAATACGGCAAATCATATAGAATAGACCTGCAAGAAAATAACAAAATAAATAAGTATGTTTTATACGTATAAGTTCTGAGATATAATAAAGTATATACATTGAATCATGAAGAAAATAGGCCTGCGAGAAAACAGGGTGTGATCATCTGCAACATCTTCATCTTGCACTGCCGCTTTCCTTTTACGTTTCTTATCTGCTGCTGGTTGTTTCCCCTTGCCCTTCTTAATTGTGATATCTGCTACCTTATCTTTAATTTCTTCTCCTGTCATTGGCCATGGAGCTTCACCATGCTCTACCGATCCCGTTGAAATTTGATTTATCAAGTCGAAATTTGTGCTTCGCTGGCAGCCATCTCCGGTGACCCATATAACATATCTTCTTACTGAAAGGCAGCCATTCAACAACTGTACCTTCTCCACAAGTAGGACACCCATAATAACCATGAGTCACACATCCAGATAACGTACCCAAAGCTGGAAAATCATGAATAGCCCACAAAAGTCTTGCTTTTAAAAGAAACTCAGACTTGCTGGAGGAGTCGTATGTCATTACACCTTTATTCCACAGCTCAAGGAGCTCATCTACCAGTGGTTGTAGATAAACATCAATATCTTTACCTACACATACATGTTAACATGCAAAAATTCAGAATATATTTTCAGAGAACTTGCAGAAACAAAGAAATGAAGGGAAGTAAACTTTTACCTGGTGCTTTTGGGCCAGATATTAACAAACATAACATCGAGAACTCTTTTTTCATACACAACGAAGGAGGAAAGTTGTACGGACACAGAATAACCGGCCAACAACTGTGACTTGCACCAAAACATCCATTTGGGTTGAAGTCGTCGGTTGAGATCCCAAGTGTGACATTTCTTGGTTCCTTGGCAAACTCAGGAGAAAGTTATCTGCGCATCGCCAAGCCGAAGAATCGACTGGATGACGCATCACATTAATATCTGACTTTGCTTTGAAATGCCACAGAAATGCCTCTGCTATCCACGGTACACTATAAAACCTTTGCAGCCTCGCAATCAACGGAAAATGCCTTAAAGTCTTTTGAGCCACTTGTGTAAGTTTCCTCTCACCATTAAAAACCTTTTTATACCTAGGTTCTTGACAAACCGGACACTTAACCAATGTCGACTCAGTTTTCCAATATAAAATGCAGTCATTTACACATGCATCATATGTTATGTAATCCATACCTAGTTCTTGGATCATTTTCTTTATGTCATGGTACTTAGACGGCAATGTGTTCTCATCAGGAAGCAACTCTTTCATCAATTCTAAGAGAGCAGTAGTACCATTGTCAGAAAACCCATATTGGGTCTTTATGTTATTGAGTCTAATAGCAGCATACAATGCTGTCTTTCCTTTAGAACATGGGGTATAACGGTTCTCTAGCACGCTCATATGCAGATTTTTTTCTTTCTTTCCTACTGTGTAACCTAACATTCTCATATGCACCTACATTAGGATCTGCTTCAATATTGACACCAGAATCAACATTCTCATCTACACCTAGATTAGGATTAACTTCAACATTCACACCAGAATCAACATTCTCATCTACACCTAGATTAGGATTAACTTCAACATTCACACCAGAATCAACATTCTCATCAGCTAAACATACATTATCCGCTACATTTTCGACATCCACAGTATGAGTAGTAATGTTATGACTATGTTGTCCTACTCCTAAGGTTTCCCCATGAAAGCTCCAGATCGTATAAGTCTGAAGCATTCCATTTTTGAGCAAATGATAATCTATTTCATCAATTGACTTCAATCTTTTACCATTTCTACAAACAACACAAGGGCATGAGAACAAACCTCCACCTTTGTTGCGGAGAAAAGAAATGAATGACCTTACACCTTGTATGTATGTATTCGACTTGCGACTAAAAGTCATCCACCTCTTATCAGCCACACTTGACATATCTGAAATTTTACACACAATCAAACTTCAGAAACTTCTAAAAGTCATGATTTGGGGTGCACAAGAACAATCATTTGCTGTGACTTACCACAAAGTGATAATGATAGTAGTAGAGGATTTGGCAGGTTGGCCGCGAACAACAATTTGCTGCTACTTACACCTAAGCAGCAAAAAAGGCGCACCCCTCGTACCCACAAACCCTCTTCTTGTTCTTCTTTACCAGCAAGTGATAAAAAAAAAATCAACAAGAAGGTTTGAGTGTTGAGGCGCACGCGACAATTTGCTGCCACTACTTCTTTACTACCACAAGTAATAATGAAAGAAGTAGAATCATAGAAGATTCAACAAAATAGGCGATACAACAAAAAGGCGCACTCATCAAGGTACTCCATAAACCTTCTACTACTTCTTTACCAGCAAGTGATAAAGAAAAAAATAGAAGATTTATGGAGTCCTGATGAGAACAACAATTTGCTGTTCTATCATTTAGACAACCAAATCAACTATATAATCACCTAAGGTATAACATATGCAAAACAAACTACAACAAATGATATCTAAAGACAGAAATCAATATGACTATATCAATTAGGCAGATGTTTGTTGCACACAAACTATAACAAATGATATCCAACATATTTGTTGCACACAAACTCACACATATTTGTTAACAGCATTTCTATGACTTAAGAAAAGACAGAAAGCAATCAATTAGGCAATATAGTCTAGTGGTAGGGTGCCGATCCCTTTAAGTTAACGACAGAATTCTCATTTTAGAAGAGAATGAGCTTAGAAGTAGCTCAATATTTACCACCAGACCATATTGACCCATATCATATCAATTTCACAGATTTATCAAGCAATAGCAATAACAATAGCAACATATAGAAAAAAAATCAGACCATATTGACCATATCAATTTCATTTGCAAAATACAAACAAAAATTTGAACATGCATGAATCAGAACCCTAAAAACAACACACACATAATACTTGAAATCAAAACCCTAAAAACAAGTTTTTATAAAATTTCAAATCAAAACAAATAATTTTTATAAAATTTCACCTGAATCAAATGAGATTCAGAGCAGAAAAAACCGTACCAACAAAACTGAAAGACAATTTCTACGAAACCCTAATTTATCACCTGAAATTGAAGAAGAAACCAGATGAACCCTAATCGCAGCACCAGATGAAAACGATTATGAAGATAAGAAAAACCAAATCTATGAAACCCTAACTTCTCTCCCGCATCCTCACAGAGAATTAAAATCTATAACCCTATCACCTCTCTATGAAACCCTAACTTCTCTATTATCTTCTCTCTCTCGCAGCCTCACACACAGAGATTCAGAGAAAAAATAAAAGAGGAATGAAACCCTATCTACTCTCTCTCGCAGAGAAAAGAAAAGAGAAAAGAGAAAAGAGAGAAATGAAAGAAATGAAATGGCTAAGTTTAGGTCGACACTAGATAAGGTTGACGGCACACGCGAATTTAGCACGCTTTATAGT
>JAJJMA010143460.1:31812-48292 GCA_023529015.1 Papaver nudicaule
ACCCAAAAAAAAGGAACTCCATAAAAGTTTCCCTGAACTCCATAAACTTTACCTCCTAAAAAAACAAGCCAAAAAAGTAAGTCAGTTATAAACCAAGATGATGGCTGACATCTTCAAAAAACTCGGCGACCAATCTAATGAAATGTCGTGTTACTCTTTGGATGAACACAAAACCCTCCAACTCCAACTTCTTTAAATTTCCTAGCAAGCTTGTTGGCTTTGATGGTGGGCTCTTCTGGCAGGTAAATGTGATCCAGCAGCACTTTGAAATTCGACGCAGCAACAGGTACGCTGTGACAGATTAATCCCTGCTCACCGACACAAAGTGTACCCCTAGCAATCAAATCACCATCCAAGTTCTTCAATAAAACTTTCTGAATATCTGTAGCACCACTACCACCAACTGCTTTAGCACCACTACCACCTACTGCTTTAGCACCACTACCACCAACTGCTTTAGCACCACTACCACCTACTGCTGATCGAGCAGGTGACAAATCTTCAAGACCATTCCCTTGAGCAATTTCAGCAGCTGCATTTCTAGGAGTGGGGGAGATGTTTGCATGCTCAGCATTAGCAACTAGAGGATTTGATGCAGAATAGATGGCCGCAGGTGAACCGGATGAACTGTCCTGGTGGTTAGACCCAATGTAAGAAGATTGTCCAATTTGGATCTCCTTGATAACATTGCACAATGTGGCAAAGCCTTCAATCATAAACTCCATTTTGCCACCTAGCTCCTTAACCTCTGCCCTCAGCTCTCCATCCTTAGACTTCAGTTCATCTACTTTAGCACGCGCAGGAGCGGATAGATCATATGCAGTACGAGAAATAGGACCACAACCACGTACCCTTCCGTGACCATCTGATCCAAAAGCTAGAACCAGTGGATCTTCAGTTTCAACAGGAGTACCAGCTTCAAGTGATTGCTGGATTTCTTCTTCTGCCTTCTTCAGATTTTCCTGAAATGTCGATTACCAAAACCAGTTATTCTTTCAGTTACTAAGTATCTTTTAAAAAAATATAAAACTTATATCTGACTTACATAGTAGGGTTGCGCGCTAGGTAGAATGGTACCACCAGTTTGTTTATGGGTTTCAAGCCACACATCAGAAGTAGTGATTATCTTTCCAGGATTTGCCTTCTCCTGAAAAGCCAATGCAACATATATCAAGTTATAAACACATACAACTATCATCATGTTCATATCAACACATACAACTAGCTAAAGCAGTGATAATTCAAGAATAGTTGAAATTTTTTACCAGTTCACGCTTCACCCGGCTATGGGGTTTGCGACCTGAGGTATGGCTGTACTTATAGCCTTCCCTCTTTCTCTTATGATCTGCTCTACTTTTCACTGCTTCCGGAGTCTTCGCATACTCACAGAATGCCACCCAGTCTTCTTCTTTTATTTCAGGAGGAACATTCAGCAGTCTTTCTTGATGGGAGTTGCAAGTATCGTAGTAGTCTCTTCGCAACTCAAACTTGAGTCTCCTCCATGGTTCAGCTATCCCCTTTATAGTAGTCTTTCTTGAAGTATCAGGAATTACATATTCGTCCTGAAACCAAAACCACACCAATTACTATCTCAAGGTATTAACCAGAAACTATGAACCTAAACAAAATTCAGAAATTTTAGGGGATATACCTTTAGCTGCCGCCAGACAACCATTTTATCCTTCATCGGCACCTGCCTCCAATTTTGGTAGGAGATAGGGATATGAGTACGTATCAAGGAGCCCTTAAAATGACCCATTTTAGTTGTCAAGTCGCCAGTGGGAAGTCCATTTTCATCTACCTCTACTTCTGCCATAATAACCTGCAAAATAGCTATCACCAGCACATATCACACACTGATTTCAAGCAATTAAAGTTATAAATCATAATCCTGTCATAATCCTGTCATATGCTAGTCTACAAGCTACATGGTTTAGATTCAGGAACAATAGCGACATCTGTTGGTACATTCACTCTCCTACGTGTAAGTTGGTCATTTCATAACACTGAATAACTATCATCTCACACGTAAGAGAGTGAATCACCAACCTAGCCTCAGCTAAAGCTCCAAGGAATCCATAATAACCTCCATTTAACAAATACATAAGCACAAACTCACATCCACACAATTTCACATCCATAATAACCTGCCATACTCACCTAGCACCACACACAATAGATTATCCAGATGTTAACAACATTTCTATGACTTAAGAAAAGACAGAAATCAATTAGGCAATACAGTTGTTTGTACCATGGCTAAAATTGCCACAGTTTGGACCAGAATACCCTTTTTGGAGGCCAGCTATAAGCTCAAACTGCCAGTCCAGTTAGCCAACCTGCCATTCATCCTGCCAGCCCAGTCCAGCAGTTCACATTCAACAGTCAACCACTGGTCAAAGATGGTCAAAGTCAACCGTTGACCGGAGTCGGTCAAAGTCAGTTACTGGTCAAGCAGGGTCGAAATCAACCGTTGACCGAATTTGGTCAAAGTCAACTGTTGGTCAAAGTTGGTCAAAGTCAACTGTCGGTCAAAGCCAAAGTCAACTGTCGGTCAAGTCAACCATTCCGTACAGACTGGTCCAGAACCGCTTTTGGAGAGCTATAGGAAGATTCCAGAAGTTTCCAGAAGCCTTGCTGCCCAAGATACTTGTAGAGTCAGAATTAGGGTAGAATACATATTTTGTAACTGTATATATAGAGGGGATATAAACCCAGAAAAGGGATCCCAACTCCATATACAGAAATCAACCACAAGATGGCAACGCTAGAAATCTGTCTCCTCCCTTCCAAAACCCTAAATTCGTTGTACCCTGATAATCAATAAAAGATCACTCCCCAAGGGGATTCACCCGTGGATGTAGGCACGACAGTGTCGAACCACGTAAAATCCGTGTCTTCTTTATTTTCGTGTTTATGCATGTTTTACATCATCATCAGCAATATTCGTGTTTTGTATGAGAACTTATATTCCCGTACAAACAACAGTCTAGTGGTAGGGTGCCGAATCCCTTTAAGTTAACGACAGAATTCTCATTTTAGAAGAGAATGAGCCTAGAAGTAGCTCAATATTTACCACCTGACCATATTGACCATATCAATTTCATTTGCAAAATACAAACACACAGACAACAGATTATCTAGATATTAACAGCAAACATGAACAAACATTAAGACCAAATCCTGATTCATATCTCAATACCTAAACAGCAAAACAACCACCAACAAAAACACATCATGTGATTCATCTGATTCATGTTACTCAAATCAAACTCAAATAACAGAAACCCACAGTTTCCAAACAGATTCCACAGTTTTACTCAAATCTAAAAACCCTAGAAACTGAATTCATAAAACCCTAGACATAAAATTCATAAAAAAATAGAAACCCATATCACACAATATAAACTCAAATCAGAAAAAAAATAGAAACCCATATCACAAAAACCCTAGAAACGAAATTTATTAACAAACCCTAGAAATAAAATTCATAAAAACCCCAAAATAAAACCCAAACCAGCATGACCTAAACCCCAATCATACATGCAAAACAAACAAAACTCAAACAACAATTTGTGAAATTTGTGATTAGGGTTCGATTAACAACCAGATGAAGACTACGGCTTCGATTTGTAGCACCACCACAAAGATGAACACTTTGCCTTCGATTTGTGATTAGGGTTCGATTAACAACCAGATGAAATTTTTTTCTCCCGCTCTTTTTCTTTCTCTCCCGCACTTTTCTTTCTCTCTGGTTCTGAAAATGGAAATGACAATGAAACTGAAAGTGAAGTTGGTTATAATGTGTTGAGAAGTGTTTATGGCACACACTCTCTTCACACACTTGAAGCTAGGGGCGGAAAACAACCTATAATGATAACTACTTGGGCATAAATATCCTAAAAAGTGTGGGGAAGTGTTTTTGCCCGCACGCGTACACAACACGCGCAAAAAAATAGCAACGGCAATTCGCAACAGAAAACCTTCTGTTTCGGAATTCCGCAACGGCCCATGCCCGTTGCTACTCAGTGTTGCTATTCGCCAAATATGGTGTAGTGACTTGAATCCAGAATTTACCATTAGTGTAGTTGGTAAAATCCCCATAGGTGAGATTTTACCAATACACCCATACTTAAACACCTAAACATGTCGTAATACATATAGCTTAACTAAAGCCGCTATTATATTACAAATACTGCCATACTTAGATAAATGCAAGAGACATGAGAAGATAATGACGCCATAAGTATGATATGAATGATAAACAAGCAACAACTCTCAAGCACAATATATTATTAATTGAATCTTTGCATTAGTTCTCACCTTGCTAAGGATAATTATTCTACAAAGTATGAAGTTCTTCTCTAGAAATTGAGCCAAGGAGAGTAAGAAGAGTTTTTTGTCTCTCGATAGATCAACCCTAGAGTTCACTTTTCCAACCCCTCTCTCAGTTGTGATACATGGCCTTTTATAGGCGCTAATTACATGGTGGA
This sequence comes from Papaver nudicaule, assembly GCA_023529015.1. Classification (NCBI taxonomy): domain Eukaryota; kingdom Viridiplantae; phylum Streptophyta; class Magnoliopsida; order Ranunculales; family Papaveraceae; genus Papaver; species Papaver nudicaule. Next base: position 36,306 of record JAJJMA010143460.1, read on the forward strand.
ATACAGCTAATACAGACAATATGACTCTGACACTATTTGTCCGTTTCTGCCAGCCTTCAATACCGCCGACCTTCCTCAATGCTTCAGCGCTCTTCCTCAATGCTTCAGCCCCCTTTGCGCTAGATTGGATAAGATCAATGACTCGAACTCCACTGAGTCAATAAGTCAGCTCTGACAATCCGACCGTTCTGCCCAACATTAAATGCTCAACCAATCTTAGCAGCTTTTGTCGATGACGTGCCATTGTCGCTGTCTTGAGTTACGCTGCTCTGCCCTTCCTCTACTCAGCGCTTTCTTCATATGGGTAATAACCGCTGAAGGTTGCCGCTATCACCATTCTCCAATTCTATGGTAGCCCTTCTGTACAAAATCACTTCTTGAGTGCCCTAAATAGGCTAAGGCATTTTCTACACTCACATTTTGCCTCTTTCATCTTCAAAGACTTTAGTCGCCGAAGATGAAAAATCCCTTTCCCGCTGAAAATGCCAGCGCACCCTTACGTTAGCTAGATTCTCTCCATGTACGGTTACATGCCGTGAATCTAGGGCATCCCTTTTGACCTGACACCTGCCTAGCCGGTTGACGCCCTTCCCCTATAAATAGCTCATCTTCTCCATTTCAGCCCTAATTGTTCTTCTCAAAAATTTTCTTCACTCTCTTTCCTTTAGAGCTCTGAGACCAAAACCCTAATTGTCGCGAACCGCCGCTGCACCACTGTAAACCACCATTTTCCGCTTCTTCCACTTCCTTTTAGTGTAAAAACCTCCCATATTGTTTTACTATTTCCACCACCGCTGCACCGCTTCTGCTCCGGTGACTTTTCACCTCTGCATTTTCCGTTCTCCGGCTAATCTTCATCTTCTCCGATCTTTCAATGGCTTCCACTGATTCTTCCTATGACCCTAATTCAGCTTCACAGAACCAAGGATCTAACCATGAGGACGCTAAATCTTCCTCATCTTCTCAGAACCATGAATCTGGTGACGAAGAAACTTCACAGTCGCCGATCCATGGCAAGGCAAAAAGGGTGTCTTGGGATGATGACTGGGATGGATATTGCAATAAGTATCATGCGACTACTCCAGCGCTTAAGATTTCACCTTTAGACGGCGTCACTACCTGTTCTGAAAAGCTTCTCTTGGAGCATATCCGCCAAGAAGGTCAAGGTGAAAACCGTCTGGTTATTGCTCTGGGCCAAATCAAAGCTGGGTATCAATTTCCCCTTTATGATCATGCTGATCCCTTTCTCCTTCAATTACTAATGCATGTGAATAAAGTCCTGCTCAACTCTCCAGCAATTCCATTCGTATATTATATGAGTGGGTTGCCCGCCGAAAAGGCCACACCCTCTACCCCAAATATCGCCAGAAATCCTGCTTTTACCAACAAGGAGTTATATAACGTTGAGAACTTCAAAGATCAGTATCAAGTGAAGCCTAGCCTTCGAGCCGGCGAGCCTTGGTTGTACCGCCTTGAATCAAGGAGGGGTCTTGACAACGGCAAGAAGTTCCTAAGGGATGTTGACAAGAAGACTTCTACCGCTACTAAACCCTCAGTCCGCCATAAATCTGAAAATCATTGGAACGACCTTCCCTGCCAGGTTGAAGGTCCTTGGCTCAAGGGTTGGGAGGATGAAGGTAGAACTGTTGTTCGTGAAGCTTTTCTTCCAGAACATTCTGCTCTAGCCACCCATGATTTTTGGTCTGTCCGCTGGGATGAAGAAGACCAATACCTCAAAAAAGACGGTGAATTTGTCGTCACTGACAAAGGACACTGGGTTAAGAAGCCTAAGTTCTGCAAGCCGCCTTCTAAAGGAGGGAAAGGCACAAAAAGAAAAGGAAAAGAAGGAGACGCTGTTGAGGTAACAAACACTTTACTAATGTCTTTTAAAATATAACTATATATTTGCCTCTGTTTGTTATCTGAATAGACGGCGATGTCTTTCCCTTTTACAGCCGACCCCCAAAAAGTCTAAGACATAGAAGCCATTAAGCGCTATAGATCGTGTAAAGGATACACTTGCCGCTCTCCCTGGGATGTCTACTGCTGAGTCTAAAAAGGACGCTGACCCCAAGTCTTCTTCTGCTGCTAAGAAAGATAGCGGTTCCTCCAAGAACAAAGAGAAACAGTCGAAGACCAAAAATTCAGTGGCTTCCAAGAAGAAAAATGAATCTGCCAACCTAAATGTCGCCGACAATCCTACCCCTGAGGACCAGTCTGTGAAACTTGCCGATCAGTACCAGGTAGATAAGGTGAATGAGGAAATTCCCACAACTCCTCCAGTCACCACTCTTGAGGTTGTCACCACAGGACAAACCACCGTCGAAACTGTTGTAAGTACTACTGGCGATCAACTTGTTCAAAAGCCATCCCCTATCCGCTCAAATGATCAGGATGAGCCGCCCTCTACTTCTGCTGTCAACCATATGGCCCAAAGTCTTCTTCAGTTGTTGTCTCTAAACACTCTGCCTCAGGCTTCTAGCAGTAACTCTATGGAGACTCAGATGTCGCCCAACAAGCTAGCGGATTCCTTTGCTAAGTTGGTATCTCAAGATAAAGGAGGTTCCAATACCCTTTATCTGAAGTCCATGAATAAACTAAGTGAGCCCGGGTTAGCACTGAAACCCGTTGAACTTACTGCTGATGTCTCTCATCTTACTCCTTATGAGCAGTTCTGCAGCGCCGTCATGGTAAGTTATTGCCTCAGCCTTATCTTTGATCTTTTCCGTCGGTCGTTTCGTTTCTAACCATACCAACTTTTATGTTATTCAGGATTTTCAGCGCAATGTTGGTGGTATTGCGCTGAATGCTCAATTGCAGCAAGAACGTGACAATCTTCGCCAAGTTAAGGCTACACTAGAGGAGAAGGTGGAGAAAGAGAAAAAGGAATATGCTCGGCTTCGTCACTACTACAACAAGGAGAAAAAAGATCACCAAGAACTCCAAGGTTAGCCACTTTCTTCCTCTTTCCCTAAGTAGTTTTGTATTCTGCTGTTTCTTTTTCCCGACTTAGTCCCTGTCTATTATAAGGTCGTCAACAACATCATGACGGTCAATTGAAGCGGGTCAAAATTGAAATTGACAAGCTGACTAGCGCTAATGCTAAGCAGCGTAACATGTTGCTTGATTCTGACCGGATGTTAGGTGGTACCGCCGAGAGTTACGCCATGTCACTGACCTTGATGTAAATCTTGATCATCTTCTCAAAGTTTCTCGAGCAGATGTGGAGTGGGCGAAGAGTGAGCTTGACAACGCTTCCCGCTTAGCTGAATTGGAACGTAAAGCTAAAGAAAAGGCTATTGTGGACCATATGAAGATAACCTCCCAACTAAAGGATAAAGAAGCCACTATTTCTCGCTTATCGTCTACATTAGTTTGCCGGACCGCTGAAAGAGATACCGCTCGAAATGAAATTCAGCATCACAAGGATTTCGCCCAAATCCATGGGGATCGTGCTAGGCAGTTAAATGAAGAGAATAATATCCTTAGACTCAAAGTCAAACAAGTCGTGGGTCCTTGTTCTGATCAAGAAGTTTTAAGTAAATTGGATGAAATAAATGTTGCCAAGAAGGGAATTCATGAGTATGTTAATGAACTAGAAGGTAGTTCCTTAGGGTTTCATTTTCTGCCTACCAAATTCCCAATTTGTTGTTGCCTCAGCGTTTAAGTTGTTTTCTTCTTGATTTTCAGAGAAGTACAAGGGGCTTGAATCTCAGCTGGAAGAGCAATCTGCCGTCTTAAAAGAACATGAAGGATGTACCTCCAGAATTACTCAGCTAGAGGGGCAGGTGAAGGATCATCAGTCGTGTGGAGATAAAATGCAAGAGTTGGAGACTGGACATTTGCAATGTACTGGCAAGATCACAAATCTGGAGAATGAAGTTAAAGCTTTCCAAGACTATAAGAAGAAGTTTGAGGCTGAATCTTCCAAGTCTAGCAAGCTTCAAAAGATGCATGACTCTCTCCAGTCTGAACTAAACCTTGCCAAGAAATCTGCTCAAACACAAGAAGAGCAACATGCCGCCGATGTGAGGATGAGCGGTTTTCTCGCTGTTCAAATATACCTGGCTAAGTTTTGCCCTGAGCATGATATAGATATTCCAGCGGCATATGGTCCTGACCGCCTTCCTCCTGGAATGGAAGATGCTCCTGCTGCTGCTGAAAATAAGGGTAGTATTGATGACACTGTTCTTGTAAACATCGGGTCAGATTCTGAAGAAGAAAGTGAAGGTGGTGAAGTTGAGGACACTGAGGATGGTGTTTCTGGAGATGGTGAAGGTTTAATCCAGATAGCGAGAATTTCAATCAGGACGGCGACAGAGATGCCAATGTTGATGATGGCCCGAACGCTTCTGAAAATCAGGACCAAAGCGCCGATCAAACTGCCAAAGGAAAAGGCGCAATTAACGCTGAGGATGTGAAAAAGGGAGACAATACCTCTGTTGACAATTCCAACCAAACCTCCTGAATTACAAGTACTTAAGGATGGTTCAACTTCCAGTCACCAAATGTAACTGAATAGCTCCTTATTCTAGGTTTTCTCGCTTGTGATTATCATGTGATATGTTTATTTCTTCAACTCTTTTGTTATAAGACTTTAATGAATGTATGTCTTTCTACATGTGCACGCTGTTAGACATTTGAGTTTTTCTTTTTCTTTTTCTTTTATGCTGCCGGTATAATCAAATCCACTCCGGTTTCAATGATGAGCTGACAGTTATCTCGCTAACCACATCACAGCCTTACGTTATACATTGTTACTTGTGCCCATCGGCGATCCGTTATAAGTGGGGTGGTTAACCATGTAGGAGTTTTATATTTTTAAGCCATCACTTACAGATCAACAAGTAACACGTAAGGAGTTATAGTTCGAGTGGCCAGACCCGTTGTTATTCAAAGCTATTATCATTGAAATCCAAAATGTTTTGTTATGCCTCAGCGTATAATTTTCATGGCAATTTTGCCTCACTATATGGCTATTGGGCCTTGCAATTTTCTTGGCAACTTTGCCTCAGCGTATGGCTATTGAGCCTTGTAATTTCCATGGCAATATTGCCTCAGTGTATGGCTATTGAGCCTTGTAATTTTCTTGGAAATTTTGCCTCAGTATATGGCTATTGAGCCTTGTAATTTTCTTGGCAATTTTGCATGTTGATATTTGTCGCCGTATGTAAAGAATTTAAATGACACAGTAATTTGTTAACGGGGTTCGACGCATAAAAGCAAACCTACATCCCCGGATCTTATTTGCTGCAAATTATAAAAGCTAATAAGACTTCTTGGGTATTATGCCCGCCCAAGACCTCAGATTTTACATGCAACCTTAAGGATAAAATTTCTTAATAAACTTGGCATTCTACGGATGCTCAAGTTCTTTACCATGCTCATCAATTAACACATAGGCTCCACTACCCGCTGCACGCTTAATGACATAAGGACCCTCCCAAGTTGGATCTAGCTTCTTGCATCCTTTCTTCTGCTGATACGGCGGTACTTCTCTTAGTACCAAGTCGCCGGGCTGATATTCTCTTGGGATGACCCGCTTGTTATATTCCCTAGCTAGACGACGATGATAATTTTCCATATTAGTCAAGGCAATAAGCCGTTGTTCTTCCAAATCATCCAGTTTTGCTAGGATTAAGTCTCTATTGAGGTTCTTCTCCCAAGCTTCATGTTTTGTTGTTGGCAGTATAACTTCTGATGGAAGTACCGCTTCTGCACCAAATGTGAGGAGGAAAGGGGATGCTCCAGTTGCCTCTCTAACTGTTGTTCTGTAGGACCACAGAACATTATTAAGATGCTCACACCAGGCTTTCTTATGTCCTTCAACTCTCTTTTTCAATCCCATTCCTATTGGTTGCTTCCGCCTGCCCATTGCTTTGAGGATAAATAGGAGTTGACTTTCCTAGCTTGACGTCGTATGTAGCTAACAGATTTTCAATATTCTCGCCGACTAATTCTTTTCCATTATCAGTACAAATTTCCGCCGGGACGCCAAAACGACAAAATATATTCTCCCATATGAATGTAAACACCTCATTTCCTGTTATTTGCCTCAGCGCCTTGGCTTCACACCATTTAGTGAAGTAATCAGTGGCTACAATGATATATCTCCTCTGCCCTGATCCTGGGGTCAATGGTCCGATGATGTCAATCCCCCACTTGGCAAAAGGCCATGGGCTTAATATCGAATTTAAGGAGACTGTTGGCGCTTTTATTCTTCTTGCATACAGCTGACAGTTCTTACAGCGCTTAGCGTATTCTGCCGCATCACCATTCATCCAAGGCCAGTAATAACCTTGCATTTTTACTTTTAGAGCCAATGCCCGATGTCCGCTGTGATTTCCGCAATCTCCCTCATGAATTTCTTTCAACAGCTTCTTTCCTTCTTCTCTTGATACGCATCGTAATAGTGGCCCAGCAAATGATCTTCTGTATAATACACCATCTCTTAACTCGTGATTCCCTGACCTGCTTATAACTTTATGCGCTAGAATTTTGCTTCCAGGGGTGGTAAGATGCTCTAAGTAATATCTGATAGGAGTTCGCCAGTCTCTTTCCGCTGACTCTTCGATGTCTACCGCTAAAACCTCCTTCTGCTTTCTTTCTTCTATTGACGACATATTTACCCTTTCAATTGCAATTGCCGGCACCTCCGGATCCGCCATCATAGAAGAGATAAATGCCAGCGCATCAGCATGTCTGTTGTCATTTCTACATATATGTCTGAATTCGATGCCGGTAATTTTGTTAGCGTATTCTCTTGCCAGTTGTAAGTACTTTTTCAGTGAGCTATCATGTGCTTCATATCTTCCTAGGATCTGTCGAATGACCAGCTGAGAATCACTAGTTAAACGGATGTTGCTGATGTTCATCTCAATGATGAGCCTCATAGCGTGTATTACCGCCTCGTACTCTGCTTCATTGTTTGTAGCTGGAAACTCTAGTCTGAATGAATGGACTATCCTTGAACCCTTTGGCGAAATAAAGACTATGCCAATTCCTTTGCCTTCTCTATTAGCTGAACCATCCACATATACCTCCCACTGATTTGGATCTCTTTTCAATAAGTCTGGAACTCCTTCATCTGGATCTTCTTTTTCCATGAAAGGGATGTCTTCAGTTTCTTCTTCTTCTTCTTCAATTGGAAAGTCTGCCAAGAAAGTCGGCGATAACCTGCGACCTTTGAGCCGTCCTAATTTCATACTTGACGCCAAACTGGTCTATCTGAGCATTCCATTTTCCAATACGCCCAGCTCTTTGGGAACTATGAAGTATGACTTCAATAGGAGTTTTGGTGAGCACCGTTATAGGATGAGCATGAAAATAAGGGCGAAGTCTGCTAGTAGCGAAGACCAGAGCTAATATTAATTGTTCTATCTTAGTATAATTTTTCTCAGCAGGTTGTAGAGTTCGACTGATGTAGTAGATTGGTGTCTCTCCTCCTTTTGTCCGCACCAAGACTGCACTAACCGCTGATGATGTGGCCGCCAAATAAACTCTTAATTCTTCCCCATGTTCCGGCGGCTGTATAGCTGGTAGAGTAGCTAAGTATTTCCTTATTCCCTGAAAGGCGACTTCATGATCGTCTGTCCAATTAAAATTCTCTCCTTTCTTCAGCATTTGGAAAAATAATTTGCACTTGTCAGAGAATCGAGATATAAATCAGTTAAGGGACGCTAAAGTGCCATTTAAGCGCATAAGGTCTTTCAGAGTTACCGGCGATGGCATATCCAAGATGGCTTTGACTTTTGCTTGATCAACCTCTACTCCATTTTTCGTGACAACATACCCCAAAAACTTTCTAGAAGTGACGCCGAATACGCAATTTGCTGGGTTGATCTTCAACTTGGTTACTCGCATGTGATAAAAAATGTCTTTTAAATCTTGCACATGATTCTTCTTTTCCTTGCTCTTGACCAGCATATCATCAACGTATACCTCCATAGTTTTTCCTATCCATCTCTCGAACATATCCTGAGCCATCTTCTGGTATGTAGCACCAGCGTTCTTGAGACCAAACGACATTCTTGTGTAGCAAAATAAACCTTTAGTAGAGAAGAAAGTTGTGTGCCGCTGATCCTCCTCTGCCAGCGGTATCTGGTTATACCCAGAGTAGCCGTCCATAAAAGATAGTAGCTCATGCCCAGAAGTGGCATCGACGGTCTGATCTATGCTTGGCAATGGAAAGCTATTCTTTGGACACGCCCTATTCAGGTCGCTGAAGTCGATACAAATTCTTACTCCTTTATTCTTCTTAGGAACCACCACCATATTAGCTATCCACTCAGGATATTGAACTGGTCTAATGATTCATGACGCCCTCATCTTGTCAATCTCTACTTCCACCGCCTCCTTGTATGCTGGTGCCAATTTTCTTATACGCTGCTTGAATGGCCTGATTTTTGGATCTATATCCAACTTATGGCATGCAATTTCTGGGTAAATACCAGGCATTTTGTTCATGCCCCAAGCAAAAACATCCACATATTCTTTTAGTAAAGCTTCTAACTGTCGAGATTCTTCTTCATTCAACAAGGTACCAATTTTTACTATCTTAGGAGTATCTTCCTCGCCTATGTTGATATCCCTTGTAGGTTCTACCGCTGTGAAGTGTAATTTTGGTTCTCCCATAGGCGAAGGTTCCTTTAATTGTTATAAGGGTGCCACCGAAGAATTTGCTGCAGAGTCGCCTTCCTTCACAGAAAGAACATATTTGCTAGGGTCGTTGACTACTTCATTTATTTCCTTGGCTTTGGCTAACTCTTTAGTCTGCTTCTTTTTCTCATTCAATCCTGCCTTTCGAGTTTCACGCATCTTGACGTCTACTTCATTGCATGCTTTCGCCGTAGATGAGTCACCAATGTATTCAGCTACCCCTTCTGGAGTTGGAAATCTCAACCGCTGATGATAGGTCGAAGGTACTCCCTTGATGCTATGTAACCATGGTCTCCTAAGAATTGCTGCATATGGCGAGTCTAAATCCACAACACAGAAAGTGGTATCCATGACCAAAGTCTTACATGTGACAACTTTCAGCTTAACCTCTCCTTTAGGCTTAGATGTTATCCCATTAAATCCATAGATACTATACGTGGAAGGAACTAAAGGTTCCACCGGTTCTTCTTTAGAATCCATAGCCTGATAAGCTGAATTGAAGAGAATATCACCAGAACTACCTGGATCCACCAGCACTCTTGGGACTTTGAATTTTCCCATTTGGATAGTTAGCACCAACGGATCCAAATGACTTCTTGCCTCAGGTGACAGCTCCACCGCCGAAAAGCTGACCGTCTTCTTCATCCATTCCAATAATGGGTTGTTCTTGACGGCGACACTGAAAATTTCTTTACCATTTATATCCCTCTTATGAATCCTTGACATGACGTTATTATGGAATTCATCTCTACTAATCGTTGAATGCACGATGGAGAAACAATTTAACTCTTTGAGATCCCGATGAACTTCCACTTCAAAGACTTCAGGCTTCGGCGGTACAGCCTGAATTGGCCGAACCTCCATTGGTGGCGCTGGAGGTAATTCTAAAAAATCTTGGAATCTTCCCATACGAATGAATCTGTGCACCTCCCTCTGAACTCCTGTGCAATTCTCAGTTGAATGACCATGAAACTGATGATACTGGCAATACTGACTGGTGTTTAAAATGGGGTGCAAGGGATTTCCTCTGTTAAAAGGATAGCGGATTTCATTCCTTGACGCAGAAACTTTCTATTTGTCCCCATGCGTAAGTGTATGTAACACGAAGTTTTGGTAATGTGGCGTCTTGGAAATCTGGGTACCCTGGCCGCCTTCTTTCGCCGAATCTTCGATTATCATTATTGAATCTTCTATCACCATTACTTTGCCGCCGATTGTCATATCCTCCTCTATTGTCGTCGTAGCTTCTTCTATCATTGTTGGCGTATCTGCCTCTGTTATCGTAATTTCCCCTGTTATCTTGATCATCTCTCCCAGCATAAGTATCTCTTTTCCCTTGGTTCCATTGCTGAGTGTTGTTCTGCTGATACTGTTGTCGCTCCTGTGGCTGCTGATGGGGAACGATTGCCGCTGAGGGGGGCATTGTCGATGTTGCTTCCAATTTTTTCTGCTCCATTTTAATCCATTCTTTTTTCATTTCTTGTTGCTCTTCTGGCGACAAATTGTTTATAGAATTAGCATGCCTTGCTCTTTCTTTCTTCTGGCGCTCTTCTTCCTCTTGCATTTCTTCATATGACAACCATTCGTTTTGTCTATCTCTCAACTTTCCTATATCTTCCGTCGGGGTCCAATACAAAGATTGGAACATTTTATCACTTATTTCCATTGAACTAATGAACGCCCGCATTTTCTCTTTGTCAGAAACTGCCGATCCCACTTCACTGCAAAGTTTTCTTCATCTCATGATATGACTTCTACACGTTTCCATAGGTCTTTTCTTATTATTAAACAACTTTTCTACCCCTGATCATACTCACTTGTTTTGAATATAATTTGCTATGAATATCTCTTCCAATTCTGCGTATTTCTTAATTGATTTCGCCTCCAAACTGCCAAACCACGCCAAAGCTTCATCCTTGAGAGAGGCGACGAACGACATGCACATTATCGGGTCTGAGCCAGTCCATGCTGTTAAATCTCTCATGTAGCATTGTAAATGCTGAGATGGATCTCATGTGTGTAACCGTGTAAAATCCCGATGGTTAGATCTTACACAGTACACCCAAATATGATACACCAACATACACACAATCATTCCCAAAGCATACATCCATACCAATGTCATAAGAAATATAAAGGAGATAGAGTTAGAGATACTTGACAATCTGATTTACTTGGTTCGCCCATAAGAAAGGACTACATCCAAGGATTCCACTATTATAAGTATGATTACAACACTCCATTACCTTGCTAATCTTTATGTTTTGTTCCTTAAGCAAGAACCCTAACTTTAGTCTTGGGCTGTAGAGAGCAAGTAGGATACTTTTCCTCTCTCCAGACCAATCCCAAATGTGTCCAACCCCTTTCTCAGTTGGTTAGTTCACTATTTATAGACCCTTTACATAGTGGTAAACAGCTAATACAAACAATGTTAGACTGACACTATTTGTCACGACTCGCCGACACCTATATCTCGGCGAGCTCATTTCATACTTAGTAAACATTATCGAGAGAATCTTCTTGGAGATAAGGTTGATGACGCATCCCCCACTGAGTCAATCAGTCAACCTGACAATATATCCGTTCTGACTTCTCTTAAATGCTCACCTAATTATCACCTAATTATCACCTAACTATCACCTAACAATTGGCGACAGGTCTTTCACTCGTTGGCACCTTACTCGCTGATACCCTACTCGTTGGCACCATACTCGCTCACTCTTATATCGCCCGTCTTCGTTACTCATTGATCCAGGACATCTCGGCTGCATCCTTTTTATACAACAGCCCCTCTATGATGCTTTTATATCGGATAGGTATTTTCTACCCTTACATTTTGCCTCTTTCATCTCCTAAGACTTCAGTCGCCGGGGATGAAACCGTAGTACTCGCCGAAAATACCGCCCCACGTTCTCCACTAGCCTTTCTTTTCGCCACACGTCCGCTAACATGCATACGTTACTCCACGTGTCTTCCATGCGCGGCTTCACTTTACGACTGGTAACCGTTTTCGCCCATTACTTCCATTACTCCACCATAACGCATAACCGTTATCGCCGGTTACTCTTCCCTAAACTCATATAAATACTCGGCTCCACATCTGCTTCCTTCTTTACGAGTTTTTTCTCAAAACCCTAATCTTTCTGCTGTTGCATTCAAAACTTTTCATCTTCTTTCTTTTCCCTCTCCATCTTAAGATTTCCTTTACTGGTGTTTCTTCTTTCTTTTCCTTTGCTTCACAACGATTTCCTCTTCTCTTTACGCTGATTCCTACTTCAGATTCCTTTTTCTCCACTTTCCGTCACCAACAACCACCATTCTTCATCTTT
>JAJJMA010143474.1:0-11966 GCA_023529015.1 Papaver nudicaule
GATGACACATGTCAGCGAGCTGGCCAACCAATAGACGACACGTGTCATGAAGATATCCAACAAATGGGCGACATGTGTCAAAAATCTGGCCAATAAATGAAAAACACGTGGCAACCTGCGAACTAATGAACGCACGACATGTGGCAGATAATTGGCCAACTGTTGTACGACACGTGTCGCCGATCTATCCAATAATCGGAAGGCACGTGTCATCGTGGAAACCAATTAATGGATGGCACGTGTCGTAGTGCAGACCATTGAACGGACGACACGTGTCTCCGAGCTGTCCCACACAAAGATGACATGTGTCACCGGGATTTATGTCAGTTATGTCACCGGATGTGTCAGTACGGTCACCTGAAGGTGCCAGATTCTGGAACTGAAGCTGCCAGATTCTGGTCACCTGGAAATTCAAATAACAAAATATGCAATTTTCATTTCAAAATATGCAATTTTCATTCACAAAATGTCTGGTCCTAAGCTGTTGCACAAAAGAGCAAGCAGACTACCTAAGTTGCTGTACAAAAGAGTATATCTAAGCAAACAGACTACCTAAGCTGCTGCACAAAAGTGTATTATAAGTAGAAGTACCTAATCAAGCTGTTCCAACCAAAGGGGGCAGGAATTCCATGCGCGACACTGGCCAAACAACCCATTCACCTAGCAGTTTTGGTCAAAAACTTCTTCAACTCGAATCTTTCGCTCATCTTGGTAGAGTTTAAGGTTGTGGCAGAACTCTCCTTGTTTACCATAAATGACAACCCCTGTAGCCACAGTTTCTCTCTTTCGATTGAAGAGATGCACCATTCGACAGTCACTATTGGGATCCTCAAAACCAATAATTCCTGGGACCACTGGAGTTCTGACAGCTGAAGCAGTTTCATTGTTGTTGCTGGTGTTGTTGTTGCCGCTGTTGCTGCTTCATCTGAGAAACTATTTGGCTTTGCACCATCAAATTCTGTTGGCTTTATCTATTGAACATATCACAAACTGATTTCAAGCAATTAAAGTTATAAATCATAATCTTGTCATAATCCTGTCATATGCTAGTCTACAAGCTACATGGTTTAGATTCAGGAGCAATAGCGACATATGTTGGTACATCCACTCTCCTACGTGTAAGTTGGTCATTTCATAACACTGAATAACTGTCATCTCACACGTAAGAGAGTGAATCACCAACCTAGCCTCAGCTAAAGCTCTAAGGAATCTTGTAGCATGGGTTGAAGGGATTGTAACACCATCTGAGAAACTATTTGGCTTTGTACCATCAAATTCTGTTGGTTGTCCTGTATCAAAGAGAAGCAAAAACTGAATTAGAGCAGTATATTACCATCAACTTATCCACTTGTACCAACAACTTAGGTGCAGTCTTTTCTTCAACTACAAGTTCAACAGTTGAAGAACCTTAGCCTTCAACAGCTGAATTAGGCTCACTCGTCAATTCGTATTCTGTTGGCCTTGGTAGCACAGTATGATTTAGACCTAGTTCAGCTAGATGTGAAGACGACGTTCTTACATGGTGATCTAGAAGAGCAGATCTATATGTCTCAGCCGAGAGGATTTGAGGTTGCTGGAAAAAAAGATTGGGTATGTAAACTGAAGAAGTCGTTGTACGGGTTGAAGCAGTCTCCTCGACAGTGGTACAAACGATTTGACCAGTTCATGATTGGCCAAGCATACTCAAGAAGTCACTATGACCACTGTGTGTACTTCAAGAAGCTACAAGATGGATCTTTCATATATTTGCTCTTGTATGTCGATGACATGTTGATAGCATCGAATAACAAGAAAGAGATTGATAATTTGAAACTAAAATTGTCGTCCGAGTTTGAGATGAAAGATTTGGGAGAAGCTAAGAAGATTCTTGGAATAGAGATTCAACGTGACAGAGAGAAGGGTAGAGTTTGTTGTCTCAGAGGGCATATTTGAAGAAAGAGTTACATAAATTTGGTGTCTGCAAAGGAACTAAACCTGTAAGTTCTCCCCTTGCTGCTCATTTTAAGTTGAATGCTCAAATGTCTCCTAGTACCAATGAAGAGCGAGATTATATGTCCCAAGTCCCATATGCTAATGTTGTTGGTAGCTTGATCTACGAGATGGTGTATACGAGGCCTGACATTTCACATGCAGTAAGTATGGTCAGCCGTTATATGCATAATCCTGGTAAAGGACATTGGCAAGCTGTGAAATGGATTTTAAGGTATCTTTACGGTACAATTGATGTTGGCTTGGAGTTTGTGAAGGAAGATGGTGACAATCAGTTGTGTGTTGGTTATGTGGATTCTGACTTTGCTGGTGATATGGACAAGAGACGTTCGACTACAGGGTATGTGTTTACTTTGTCAGGAGCACCAATAAGTTGGAGATCAATTTTGCAGTCTACTGTGGCTCTCTCAACTACGGCGGCAGAGTATATGGCAGTGACAGAGGCATTTAGGGAAGCTATATGGTTACAAGGATTGCTTGATGACTTGGGTGTATGGCAGGAACAACTTCCTGTGCATTGTGATAGTATTAGCGCCATATTTTAGGCTAAGAGCCAAGTGCATAATGCAAGGATCAAACATATAGATGTTCGGTTTCACTCGATAAGAGACATTCTCGAAGAAGAAGACATTATACTTGTGAAGATCGATACCAAGGACAACCCAGCTGATATGTTGACTAAAGTTGTATCTGGAGTTTTGCATCAAAAAAAAAAGTTGTATCTGGAGTCAAATTTTGACACTGCTCGAACTTGGTCCATGTTCTTCATGTTTGGTGAGACCCTTTTGGGGTAAAGATTCTTAGGAGCCTCTTGGATGCCTTCTAGCAAGGCCTCATAAGTGAACTACGGTCGGTTTGATTCCTTACAGTAGGATACGTAGGCAGTCAGTGGTCAGCCATGGGATGCAATCGACGTTGGAAGACATAGGTGTTTTTTGCTATTGATCATCTCATGCATGAATGCATGATCCGAGGTGGAGAATTGTAGGATTTAGGTCGTCACAAGTTAGGAGTTTTATGGAAACTCAACTTGGTGAGTCGGTGGAATTCTAGATTATTCTAGGACATTCCATAATTGTTTACTTATGCCTAAACTAGGAAATTCTATGTATGTCTAGAATGTTCTTTACAAGTATTAGGAAACCCTTTACTTGTAGGGTAAGTATGTAACCTATATAAATAGAGCCCATGGGAGAACCTATGAGATATACCAGAAGCGATCTCTCTTGGGTTTTATATATTCTCTCTGTACGATAATATATAAAATCACTTATTCCTTCCCGAGGATTCAACCTCGTTAAATTCTTGTCTTCTTGATTAATTGTGTGCGTTTATGTTCTTGGCGTATTAAGATTATCTTTGTAGCTGTTGGTTAAACGCTTCCGCGGGTTTTTAGTGCAACACATCTCACTTCTTTATCTGACTTCTTACCTTATTTTTGTCTGATAATTCTTCTTATTTCCCTATGGTATTCATTTGATACGATGGTCTTATCAGCCAATTTGGAGCAGGAAGACATTCGTAGACTTTATTTTGATGTTTTTTATTGAACTTGTATACTTGTTGGCAATTGCCGAAGGACTAATTCTTTAGAACTTTATTTTGTCAATCACTGTCTAGTACAGTGGTAATGACACCCCCTTGAGTCCATAGTGCGGGCGAGAGGTAGGAGGATCGATTCCCACTAGGGAAGGTTGGGTCCTCCATTTTCTCCAATTTCCTCTATGGATAGAGAGTGATTGGATCTTGTTGTTGGGATGGCGGTTGGATTAGCAGTGGGGCGAGTCCAGCTGGCTGGGTCTACTCAGGGGAGTGGGCCCAGCTATGCCGTACCAAAAAAAAAAAATCTTTGTTCCTATTAGACGGTCCCTTAACCGAACTGGGTCATAAAATAACAATATTGACATGCTATTTAACTGGCTAAATATCGCCAGAGTTTAGTCTCCAGGGGAAAACATAAACAAAAAAAATATATATACCACCCAAATTTCTTTTGATCAGAAGTGAAGAGTTTTAAATTCAAAAAGGTTTTGCCCGGCCAGGATGATACCTAGCTCTCTCTCTCTCTCTATATATATATATATATATCCTATCTGTGCAGTCTCTATCAATCCCTCTTTCTGGAGAAGAAGCCCAAGGTATTATTCTGTATCTCGACTAAGGTTCAAGGATTCTGTATCTCTATCTCCTCAAAAAAAGGATGTTGTCATCCAATGCCACGAACAAGCGAGGGGTTAGTAAGATCGGTTTCAGAATTTTGTTTTCCAACGTTACTGATGACGATCGTCCATGCGAAATCCCGAGAACGAATTACCTCCCCGCTGACTGTCTGAATCATATATTCAACCGCCTAGATACTAGAGATGATCGTAATTCCTTCGGTTTAACCTGTCATGAATGGCTTCAGATCCAGAACGACAATCAGAAATCCTTATGGTATGGTAGGAAGCTAGATGAATATAGCCAAGAAGGATTTCCCAGGAATGACAATCGTTGTGGTATTTTGAAAATTTCCCAGGAAATAATTCCCATGCTTCTTTGCAAGTTGTTGATTCGATTCCACAACCTCAAACATTTGAATCTAAGTTATCTTCCTAAGATAATAGGTTTTGTTGCACCAAAGCAGCCAGTCTATGAATCCAAAGTTCAATATCTGTACTTGAATAACTGCAATGCGAACTCAGATGCCGTATGGTCTTCAATGTTTCCTTGGTTTCCTCGTTTGACATGCATAAGTTTCAGAGCTTCTCATATTACTGATAAAGGTTTAGAGGCGGTCTCAAAGTGCTGTTTACTCTTAGAGACTATTATCCTTTCACGTTCTCACTTGATTACTGATTCGGGAATTCGTTTTCTCTTACAAAACTGTAGAAAACTAGGTTCACTTAGTATTGACTCCTGCAGCAAAATAACTGGTATTGGCTTTATTAACTCTCCAATTATACCATATATTGGCTCTCTTAAGTCTCCAAATATTGCAAATACCTTAACCCATCTTGAAGCAGGCGGGTGCAAACTTACACCAGAGGGGATTGAAGCAATCGTTAGTGGTGGCGGGCTTGAATCCCTAAGTCTCTCAGCACTCTTTGAATCGGCCAAGGATGGAGAAGGATCAATTAATACTAAAGCAGTTGTTATGATTTCTAAAGGTTGTCCCTTATTAAAGAAACTGGACCTAACAAACTGTAATGAGGTAGAGCTTGAAGGATGGGAAGCTATTGGCCAGAATTGCAAAAACTTGGAACGTCTTACAGCGTACGGCTGCAGAAAGTTATGTGACCGAGGGTTGCAAGCCTTGTGTCAGGGGTGTAACAAGCTCTCCGGGTTATTCATAGATGATAAGAATATGTGTAGCCGTTCTGCTCTTGAGCTTTTTGAGCGCAAAGACCGCAATGGCCAATGTGCTTTATTACATTCGTAGGTGATGGACGCAATTGATGTGTCATCTCAGTGGCTAATATGCCTGATATGGAGAATGTGGAGAAAGACAAAACCAAGGAATTACTTGAGTTTGTTTCTGAGTTAGTTTTAATTCAATCTTGGGGTGCAAGTGTGCAACGCACTGCCCAATTTTATTTTTAGTATGTCATTGCAATTCCTCTTTAGAGAACACGTCTATTTTCTGGCAATTTATTTTCCGATTTTGCATTCGGTGTTTATGATTTGGCATGGACTATAGCATAAAGAACTCAGTCGATCCATGTTCAATCCATATTAAGGAATGAATACAGCATACTGCCTTCTGTTAATGGTTCGTTCGTGCAACTAATGAATTGCACATTATGTATGGCTCATTTGTTCCAAGTTAGACAGTCCGTTAACTGAACTGGGTCATGAAATAACATTCTTTAGCAGAATATATAAACACCCTATAACAGTAAGAGTACAGTACATTGCCTAGATCTTCATAAGAAACCCTAGGACTCCTCCAGGAGGCTCCTACCTCTGCAATCTTGCTGGAGATGAAGAAGCCATAGGTATTCTTTAGGCTTTAATACTTCTGAGTTCTGACTTTTATTTATCTTTTTGAACATCCTTTTTTTTTGGTTGTATTTTGAATTGAGTACGTACCACACTATACAGTAATGAGTTTGTTATCCAATGGCAAGTACAATCAAGGTTCGGGTAAGATCTATTCATCAAAATCAGTACAAGAAGGGGCGAATGATGATGATCGTCAACATAAAATCTCAATAACAGACCTCCCCTGTGACTGCCTGAATCTTATTTTTAAGTGCTTAGAAACTAGAGATGATTGTAATTCCTTTGGATTAACTTGTCATCAGTGGCTTCATATTCAGAACATTAATCATGAATACTTATGGTATCTTTATGGATATGGGTCAGATAAGTTTCCAGAAATTAGTCGTGAAATTATACGTAATAATAGTCGTGAAATTAGTCGTGAAATATTTTCAATGGTTTTTTGAAAATTGTTAACTAGATTCCAGCACCTGAAAAAATTGTCCCTAACTGGTCATCCTAAGAACAGATTCTGGTTTATCAAAGCCACCATTCTATGAATCCGAACTTCAATGTCTGCGCTTAGATTACTGTTCTGAGTATACAGATATGGAATTGTCTTTAGTTTTTTCTTGGTTCCCTCGTTTGATAGATATAAGTTTGAAATGTTGTAGCATTACTGATAAAGGTTTAGAGGCCCTGGCAAAATGTTGTTGATCTTTAGAGACAGTTGAACTTGCATGGTGTCACTCGATTACTGATTCAGGAATAAGTTCTCTCTTCCAAAGGTGTAAATATTGGTTCGCTTCGTGTCAGGTACTGCAGCAAAATAACTGGTATCGGCTTTCTTGAGTGTCAAAAGTCCTTAACATATGTTAATGCAGTCGGGTGCGAACTTCAACCAGAGGGTATTAAAGCAATCGTTAGTGGAGGTGGTCTTGAGGAACTAATTCTCGCACCAGCTTATGGATGGGTCGATGGCAGAGAAGATTCTATTGATTCTGAAGCGGTTGTGACGATCGCAAAAGGTTGCCCTTTATTAAAGACACTGATCTTACCAAATTGTGATGAGCTAGGTCTAGAAGGATGGGAAGCTATCGGTCGCTATTGCAAAAACATGAAATCCCTTTATGTGCGTGGGTGCAGAAGTTTATGTGATCTTGGGTTGCAAGCTTTGTCTAACGGCTGTAACAAGCATTCCAGCTTAGTCCTGTACCTGGAGAACTGTTGTAGCAGCTCTGCTCTTGAGGTTTTCAAGCTCGAAAAACCGGGTGTCCTTGTTTTAAGAGAGAGATAACTAGGTGTGATGCAACATATCAGTGATATGTTATTTATGCTGCTTTTATCATGTCTTATATGGAGTGTGAGTCGGATAAAACTGAAGAATTTGTGTTGTGCAACACACTGCAAAATTTATTTTCAATTATGCTATTTGTGCTTGCTGGCAAATGGCAATCAGTTCCTTTTTAAGGTTTTAGTCTGTACAAATTACTTATTTGTAAAGAGCACATCTATTTTTCAATTATTCATCGGGGTTTATCATTTGACATCGACTATTGCAAGCGATCCATGTTCAATATATCCACAACAATATGAATACAGCAGACAGCCATTATCAAGAGTGGAGAGATGACCTTGTGCCAAGAATGATAACAAGATCGCATTGTATCTGCTGTTAGTGGACATGGTGGCTGCTCTCTGCTACAGTAAAGGAGGAGGAAAAGAGAACTACACAGTAGAAAACAGGTAAAGAGTTTTGGACTCTTTATCAACTTATCTTACGTGTTTTACTTGTTTACTTCAACTTCTTGCAAACAACCATAAAAATATATAGAAAATTTAGGTAAATAAAGAACTTGGTCGTTGAACTATGCATGCATGTTCCATCCACAATAAGGCATGGACACAGCAGATTGTCTTCATCAATGGTTCCTGCAACAACGAGCTGCTTATTGTACCTTGAAGGTTGATACTCAGATTCTTAGATTTAAACAAGAAGTTGGCTTTTCTTCATATTGGCAATTATACTGTAAGCTAATGGCATTAATACCTAAATTACGACAGTTCGTTAAGCTTCCTTTACCTTATCTAGAATAGAGTGGCATCTGATGAGTTGAAGAGAGAATATTTGATTGAGTTGTGTAAGATCACTATCTTTTATACTGTGTTTTTTTCATTTGCTATTTTAGAGATCGATGTTTTAAGATCGTTTTCTTTGTATTCGATTGGGCGAGATTGTTTAGAGAGTAGTTGTTTGTTAGCTCTCCAAACAATCTTTTCTTTTCCCTTGTTGTTTCTTTTGAGGGTGCTTTCTTGGCACCCTTTCTCTTTTAATATAATTTTGCCTTTTTCAAAAAAAAAAAAGATTCCTGTTATTAGATGAGATTTCATTTTCATGTTTCTGACATGTATCTTAAAGTTGAAGTTGGTGTTGTTAGGGATCATGCGTAGGCAATATTTGCTTAGTTCATGGTATAGTTTAAACCGACATCACATCACAAGGAAGAATATATATAGATGTATAAAGAAAGTGGAAATAACTGCGAAGTAAAGCCAGATATGTGATGGTTATTTGATAAGTAACAATTTCTGGCTTTAATAATGTTTATCAGGTAACTGGCAGAGCGTCATTTCATTGGCAGATGATTTCCTTGAAAGATTCGACTACTGTCAAGTATGAAATATGAGATACTGCAGGCAAATAAAGGTACTTGAGGCGTGTTCTTTAATTTCCTTATCTTGAGTCTAATCCATTTGGACTCCCTTTTGGAGTTTATATACTTTCATTGCTCATAAAAGTATACCAATAGATTCTGCCGAGAGGCATATAACAGTATCCTGAAAAAACTCACCACAGTATGAAAGTTTCAAATGGGAAATAGAAATTATGTACTCGGACTTAGAAGACAACTGATAACATTGGGTCTTTTGCACTTGAACATCTCTAGAGCCGAAATACTGACTTTTCTGTGAGCAGTAATATATAATTTCTCAAGCTTGCTACACCCTTCACGCAACGCTTGCAACCCTAGGTCATTCAATTGAAAGCACCGAGCTAGGTCAAGCGTCTCCAGGTTATGGCAATTCAACCCAATAGCTTGCCATCCTTCAAGATCTACCATCCAACATCCTGATAGGTTCCATTCCCATAGTAAAGGGCATCCTTTCGAAATCACCGCAACTGTTCTGTTATTCACCACAGAAAGGCAATGTTGAAGATTAAGAACTCGAAGATTGATGGCAAATCCTTCTCCAATCATTCCCAAATCAAATCCTTTTCCATTATCAGGAAGAGGCCGCAAGAGTCCAGCCAGATTCAGATGTTCAAGCCCACCTCCGCTAACAATTGCTTTGATTCCCTCTGATTCCAGATTACAATGTTCTGCTTCAAGATTAGTTAATGTCTGTGAACACCCATGTAAACCAATACCTGTTATGTTTCCACAGTATGAGATGCACAGTGAACAGAGTTCGCGACAATTTTCTGAGACAAATCTTAGTCCCGAGTCAGAAATCAATTTACAATGAGAAAGGTTAACATTCTGCAAGGATAAACAAGATTCAGCCAGGATTTCTAAGCCTTTATCAGTAATGCAAGAATCTTTAAGACTTATTGTTGTCAAACGAGGAAACCAAGATAACACTGAACAAAGTTTCGTATCTGAAGACTTAGAGCAATTCTCCAAGTAAAGAAACTGAATGTGCGATCCAAAGTATTTTGACTGTGATGCAACAGCATCTGTAAGCTCAGGGCAGCCTGATAGAGACAGAGCTTTGAGGTACTGGAACCGTACCAACAACTTACAAAGAATAATAGAGAAGCATTCTGTGCTGACCTCTAATATTTTTTGTGAACTCAGCGGAGAATGAAACCATAGCGATGTACGATTGTTGCTTTGAATACGAAGCCATTGGCGACATGTTAAACCAAAGGAATCCTGATCATTGCTAGTATTTAGGCCCTGGAATATCAGATTGAGACAATCATCAGGGATGTTTGTAATTAAGGAGGTTGTAAGTGTTTCACAGGAATGGCTGGCACACTCTATTCTCTCTTCTTCTACTGTTTCTGACGATGCTATCTGTTCCACCACTAGCTCGTAATGGTGTTTCGAAGATAATCCCATTATCAAAATATTCTTGATACTACAAAAACACGAAGAAAATCCCGCAGTTAACATCTCCTAGAAAAATCAAGCCAGAATGCAGTAAGATAAAGAATGGCTGGAATCAGGAAAAGACAGAATCTCTAAAACCTAGAAAACACGCATCTGTACGTAGTTCGTTTTTGAGTTTGTTTTTATTCAATCTTGCGACGCAACAAACTACAGAATCTGTTTTCTACGGTAGGTGCTATATGTCCTTACAATTCCTTTGTAGAGAGCACGTCTATTTTATGGCATTTTTGTTGGAAACTAAGTCCAACTAAGACTCTAAGTTATTGAATAATATTAGTGAGAGTTTGGTTTTGCTTAAAGTCTTGATTGCTCTAAGAAGGTGTTAGAGTATTCCAGAAATCTGTTTTGATTAGGAAGTTCGTTGGGATTGGAAGTTTATTATTAAGTTTGGAATTGTCTTAGGCGGTTGGTTTTGTGTTAGCATATTAAGCTCTTGAGCCAAAGGAATCGTAAGCATCAATAAATTTTCAATAGGATTCTTTCGATTGGCTTGAGTTTTATTTTTTTTCGTTTACAAGTTATCATTTGGCATCGACTATGCATGCGGAACTTGATGGATCCTTGTTCAATCCATACAGGGCCGTCTTATAGGCGAGGCGAGCTAGGCCCATGCCTAGAGCCCCAAACTGTTGGGCCCAAAGTAAATTATTCATCTTATGTAGTTAGTAGTACAGTCGAAACTCTTTAAATTAATAGCCTTGGGACCGGAGAAATTTATTAATTTAGAGAGATTATTAATTTAACGAGTAAAATTTTAGCTTGTCCAAGCCTAGTTGGGATCACGGAATTCTATTATTTTAGAGAGATTATTAACTTAACGAGTATTAATTTAAAGAGTTTCTACTGTAAATTAATTTGGAATGTTCCTAACGTTTGGTCACAGTTGTTCATGTGTGTCAGTTATATTTGTTTCTAAAAAAAAATTAACGACAATAATGTCACTAAGGTGCTGATTTCAAAATTAATTGTCAAATGTCATATGCCAAAAAAATCTATAATCTAAACAAGAAATGCTAAAAAATCTATAATCTAAAAATCCATGTTCCATATATTCGCAATGAGGAATATGAATATAGCAGAAAGCCTTCTTCAAAGGTTGGAGAGATTTTTGAAGCTTTAGGATGTTGATTGGTGGCTTTGAGAATGGGTGTAGAGTAACAAAATTTTGGCTGAATTTTAAAGCTGCTTTAATGTGAGTGTAGAAAATGCCTTAGGCCAATTTAGGGTGCTTAGGAGAGGACTTGTATTAAGGAGGGCATCCATAAGAAACGTAGAATGGTGGCAGCGGTATACGTTGGCGGTCATCAACTACAGGAAGATGGCGCTGAAGAGAAAGTGGGCACAACGGCATATCATAAGATAAGTGACAGTGGCACCTTATCGACAAAAGCTGAATAAGTTGGTTGAGCATTTAATGCTGAGCAGAACGGTCGGATTGTCAGAATTGACTTGTTGACTCAGTGGAATTCGAGTCATCAATCTTATCCAATCCAGAGTGAAGGACGCTGAAGATGCAGAGGAAGGGCGCTGAGGTGCTGGAGAAGGACGGCGGTATTGAAGATAGCAGTAAGAAGACAAATAGTGTCAGAAGGATTTGTATGTATTAGTTGTTCTCCACTATGTAACTAACGCCTATATAAGGTTGTGTACGCCCATTGAGAAAGGGGTTGGAAGAGTGATTACTAGGGTTTGATTTATTGAGAGGAATCCATCTTCTTCTCTTTAGCTCAAATTCTTGGTAAGATCTTGATATTGCTGTAGAGTGAATCTCCTTTGCAAGGTGAGGTGCAAGGAATTTGTTAATGATATTCTATACATGAGAGTTATGGTTTGCAG
>JAJJMA010143475.1:0-18066 GCA_023529015.1 Papaver nudicaule
GAGCATTTTATCTGAAAGAATGAATTTTCTCTTTCCTGACCTAAGTCCCCACGTGTCTCGCGTCTCCGAGTTTGCTCCAATAGTCTTCCCTCGCATACGATCTCTCGACTTCTTTTGTTGTGAGGTCGCGCCTGAGTGGCTTTTTGGGCTGGATAGGGCCACGTTCCGCCTCCTTTCGTCGCCGCCGTGATGGAAGGCTTTACTAAGCCTTGGCAGGGTGCAACGTTGATCCTGCGCCTATCCATATGATCTCGTAGGGCTTGCTTGGGTTTGCGGCTTCGTCCTTGCCTTCCTTGTTACGGCGCCATGGGTTGGGGCGCCATGCCCATGGCGTTTATTTATTTTTTTATTTTATTTTTTGGGACGCCACATGTTGTGGCGTCATGGCTTCCCAGCCTTCTTTGTTGGCTCCCTTCCAGTGGCCTCTCTTTCAGGCGTAGTACGCCTTCAGCCATTTGCCATTAATGACAGTCCCCTCTGTTTTTCCGTCAACGGTGACTATCTTGTAGTATCCATTCGCGGATGCCTTCGAGATAACATAGGGACCTTCCCAACTTGGAGCGAATTTTGGTGTTGTGGTGTCTCGTTTGATGTATTTTACCGTCTTCAGAACCAAGTCTCCCACTTGAAAGGTTCTTGGTTTTACAACTTTGTTGTATGCTCGAGAGAGTCTTTTTCGATACATTTCTATGTGTCTTTCTGCTTTGGTCCGCCTTGAGTCTAGGGAGTCTAGCTCTGTTATCCTTGAATCGGCCACCTCAGCTTCATTCCAATGGATACCACTTGCTGCTGCGACACGGGCGGACGGTATTCTAATCTCTGCTGGTAGTATGGCGTCGGCGCCATAGACTAGCGAGTAGGGCGACGTCCCGGTGGAGCTTCGTGGAGAGATCCTGTAGGCCCATAACGCCATGGGCAACTGTTCGTGCCATGACCTCGGGTTGTCGTGTACAGTTCTGCTAATGATCCGAATCAACGTCTTGTTGGTACTCTCTGCCTGTCCGTTCCCTTGGGGGTAGTAAGGTGTGGAGCAGATGTGTTGGATCTCGTACCTTCGGAGTAAGCTCGCCACATCCTTGTTAACAAACGGCGTCCCGTTGCCTGTGATAATGTGTTTAGGGATCCCGAACCTGCAGATGATGTGCTCCTTGATGAATGTCGCGATTGTGACACCGGTTGTGCTCTTCAAGGGTATTGCTTCTACCCATTTGTTGAAGTACTCTGTTGCGGTAATGATATACTCTTGGTTCTTCGAGGAAGGCGGGTTGATCTTCCCAATGAGGTCGAGTCCCCAACTGTAAAACTGCCAGGGGCTACAGATTGATCGCAGTGGCAGGCATGGGGTATGGATGAGGTTCCCGTTGTTGATGGTGGTTTTTGGCGAGGAGGTCACAAGAGTAATTTCGCATCAATTTCTGGCGTCCTGGAATAGCTCGAGATAAGATATGAATTTATTTTATGATAGGGATAAGATATTTAAATTACCATTAGTTGTATTTTGATATCTCACGACCCTAGCCTAGTAGCATGGTCCATATCCCTAGCATATACGTAAAAATACCTACGCATGCGCATTAGACACTTGGATATACACGGCCATCCCTTGGCCTGATTGTGGGTATCCACGGCCATCTCCTTGGTCAAGCTTGGATGCCCACACCATTGCATTGGCCAAGCTTTGGGCATCCACGGCCATCTCCTTGGCCTAGCTTTGGATGCCCACGCCATTGGCTTGGCCTAGTTTTGGATGCCCACGCCATTAGCTTGGCCTAGCTTTGGGTATCCACACCTTTTAACTCGCCTAACCCTTGGAGGCCCACAGCCACTCCTTGTGCTAGCTTTTGGATGCCCCACGGCCACGCCTTAGCCTGATTTTGGGTGTTCACGCCATCCCTAAGCCTAATCCTTATCCCACGGCAATTCCCTTATCCTTATGCTCACGCCCCCTCCATGCTTGGAGGCCCACGGCCAATCCCTGCCTTAGCTTTTGGATATCCATGCCTTTAGCTCGCCTTAGTTTTGGATATCCATACCTTTAGCTTGCCTGGCACTTGGGTGCCCACGCCACCTCCTTGGCCTGATTTTGGGTACCCACACCATTAGCTTACCCTAACTTTGGATACCCACGACTATTGGCTTGCCTTGGCCTTTGGATGCCCACGGCCATGCCTTGGCCAATTCTTTGGGTGTCCACGACCATGCCTTGGCTAATTCTTTGTGTGTCCACCAATGTTATGAAAACCGGACCGGACCGGACGGTCGGACCGGAGAACCGGCGACTCGGTCACTTTTCCGGTCTGGTTCAATGTTAACCCAGTAAACTTGTCAAAAGCCGCGTTAAAATGTGTGAATCGGTTGACCCGGGCGGTCCAACCGGTGAATCGTGCAACCCGTTCCGTCTAACTGGTTTGACCCAGTATCAATCTTCTCTGTAACCAATTTTTATGAGAATTCCAATTTCTCCATACCCACAATAATTCATGTATCAAACATCATAATCTGACATTTTATAAAGTATAGTGTATACATATATATATATTGCCTACATGATTTTCTCTATATATCAAAGAAGAAGAAATAAAGATGCAGTGAACTTGAGAAACTCTTCTTGGCTGATGTAATTTTCCTTTCTATGAACTGAATCTCTTCGATCTATGCTATGGAACTATGGAAATTCGAAATGAATAGATCTAAAACAAAGAACAAGTTTAGTCTTCGATTTCTTTTACACAGAGGGATTTGCTTAAGAGAGATGGAGATTTAAGAGAGATGGAGTGACGGACAGGGAGGCGGAGAGTGATAGTCAGATAGGTTAGGGAGAGAGGCGTAACGAGTGATGGAAGAGACGCTTTAATTTTAAAGTTAGGCTTAAGTGGCCAGGAATGAAGATAGTCAACAAAATGTGGGCAAATATTTGAAGTTAACAAGGTGGACTTGACGAGATTCCATTGAATCTATGAAACAAAGCATTTATTTACTAAACTAGTCTTAGGTAGTATTGATGCTTCACATGTGGACCTTCACATGAAACTAAAATTGCCTATATGTATTTGACCCAGTTAACCCGGGTTGAACCACTGGTCGAACCAGTTGACTCTGACCCAGTGATTATAACGGTTCGACGAACGGTCCGGTTTTCAGAACATTGGTGTCCACGACTATTCCTTGGCCAAACTCTTGGAGGTCCAAGGTCATGCCTTGGCCAAATATTGGAGGCCTTATGGCCATGCTTAGCCTAATTTATGGGGGCCTTATGGTTTTCCCTCGCCTAATTTGTGGAGGCCTTATGGCTTTCCCTCGCTTGTACTCATGGAGGTCCATGGCCGTCTTCTCTCTCACGGCTATCTTTGCTCCCTTAGAGCTAGAGTATATCTTTTCCTAGCCTCCCCTCTATTTATGGGTCCCACAGATCCAAATCCTAGAGGATTATGGATTTTATTGAGTCTATAATACTCTAGTTTCCTAATCGAGCTCGGAAATCTGACAGCTCACGTATTCCTTCAATGCACGATTTTTACAGCCCAATCCGTGAACAATTAGGAGGCGCTTCCTTCACGAAAGTTTTTCCTCTGTGAGTTCCATACAACATAATAAAAATTCGGAATTTTATCAAATATAGGCTGGCCTGGGCGATTTTATGAATGGATAACATGCAAGCTGTTCAGAAATCCGAAAATAACATAAATGTTATGGCTTATCTTTTGCGTCCTATGCCTAACTTCCCAATAAGATTATTATGCCACGTAACATGGCTTATTATAATTATTGTGGCCTATCTTTAGGTCTTATATTGGCAATGCTTATGCATTCTTGATGATGGCTACGCTGTGATAGTATCATTCGTCTGTTTTTCCTGATTATGGACTTGCTTCTATAAATCAGTGTTATAATTCTTAATCATGGCTCATGGCTATGACTTATATTATTTTGGACATTCATATGTCTTCATTACTCAGAAAATTGGTGCATTACATGCCACAAGCCAATTTCTCATATTTATGGCAAATTGAAAGTCGTATTTATTTGACTATTGCCACAGAGAGTTGCTGAAATCCTCTCAGTCTAAATGGCGATTGCATAGCTCAATCCTTAGACTTATCTTATCTAAATGGCGGTTGCTAGCTCAACCCTTAGATTTATCTCATTGGTTTAAATGGCGATTGCCCGGTTCAATCCTTAGACCAAATCTCAAAGAGATATTCAAGCTTATCGCTTAAATCTCTATCTTATCGCAAAGTCCTGAGTTTACCAGTAATTGGTACGACTTGCACCTAGTCATCTTTGACTTAACAAATATTTAACAAATCTTACGAGAATCAAGTAAGTTACATGGGGGGATATTCTTTAGGGTTTTGGTTTGGCGGTCTACGACACGTGTGATTGCAACGGCTCAATCACTTAACGGGAAAGAAACCAAGTCGTGTGAACGTTGCTGAGAAGATGGGATAAGGTAGTGGGTTGTTAGTCTTCCCTATTATTAGGCGCAAGACTCTTAACAACTGACCCCACTCGTTCCTCACTCCCACTCTTCCACTTCTTCCACTTCTTACGAGATCAGTTGGAATTCTATTGCTATAAATAGGTCACTCGACCAGTTTGGAAACATAACAACACGAACAGACAAGTTCAACAGTTTAATTCAGTGCAAGTATAATCAATCTGTCTTATCGATAATTGATTAACTCTTCTCATTCAGCATTCAATATCTAGTGAGAACTGAATATCCATTCTTTCTTAGCAATTTAATCATCAACATCACAGAAATTATAGCAATTCTCTGATCTCATCTTTCTCTGCTTCCCTCCCTAAACCAACCCTATATCCTCTTCTTGTAACTGAAGCAATACTCGAACGGCCATTTCTTGGTTTAGGCGAGTATTGTTCGATCTTGAACTCTCGAATACCATTACAACTTCTTATTACATCATCACACTTCACACTTTACCCCTCAGATTCTCTTTATTGTTTTACACCTAAAACACCCGTGAGTTTGGCACTTGTGGCATTTCTGTACGAACGATGCCGCATCGTCTTCCATGGTTGGCCAGTAATACTTCTCATGGATTTGTAGGAACAACTTCCTCTTCCCTTGGTGTTCAGCTTCATGCATCTCCCTCAGAACCGTGGGGATCTCCTCGTCTGACAAGCAGCGAAGTAAACCTCCCCCGTAGCTTTTACGATATAATATTCCTTCGTGGTAGAGGAACCTTCTGGATCTTTTAATCAAACGGCTGGCTAGGTGTTGATCTTACGGTAAGACTTTCTCGTTGAGGTACTTGATGAAAGGTTCTCTCCAATCTTCAGAAGGCTGGCACACTAAGGCCTCGGGTTGATGAGGGGGAGCCTGGCAGTTGGAGCACGTCTCTTGTAGAGCCCGGGATTGTGCTTCCATCGTCGGCCAATAGTAGCCAAGTCTCTGGAGTCGTCGATACAGAGTTACGACAAGAGTTTGCCCGCAGACCTCATCATGGACATGCTCGAGTTGCTGTTGTGCTTCAAGTCCTCCCAAACATCGTGACAGTGACCCATCTGGGTTTTTATGATACAACACCCCATGGAAAAGAAAGAAGTGTTTTAACTCTTTTACCCCGAGTTTTCGTGTGGTAGTATAGTTACCTAGATCTTCGATAATGGGTGTTCGCCAGTCGTTGTCCGGTATGAGCTCGCCTTCTGCCATCCAAGTTGAGGGGGCGGTCCGTCTCCGTACTGTCACAATCTCCTCCTCTCCTTTGAACTGGAGTTTAGATGCCAAGGTCACTAAGCAATCTGCGTGTCTGTTGTTAGTGCGTCCAGTATGCGTTATGATGGCGTCAGCGAAATGGTTCAGCAACTTTTGTGCCTCTGCTCTGTGAGGAGCGAGGGTGATTTCCTTGAGAGAGTATACTCCGTTCATCTGGTTCACCAGCAGCTTGGAGTCGCCTCTAATTTCGAGGTGAGTAGCTCCTGCTTGTTTAGCTAATGATAGCCCAAGGAGGAAAGCTTCGTATTCGGCCGAGTTGTTGGTGCATTTAAAATCCAATTTGAACGAGTGAGAGAATACTTCACCCGTTGGGGATACCAAGACGACGCCCGCTCCTCCAGTATTTTCGCTCGGGGTGGCGGATCCATCGAAGTATAACAGCCATGTGTCTGTTTTTACCAACGTTATCTCGGGGAACTCTCCTGGTACCTCTTCGTGCAGATTCTGTAGATGGTGAAAAATGAGAGAGGGACAAGATTGTAAAACCACCCTCTAACCACGCCTTACCTAAAGGCGATTGCCTATTCAGGCAGATCTCCATAGCTCAGAATGCAACCCATTCTAGGAGCTGAATACTCTCTATGAGTTCTCTCTAATAACTCCCGGTGGAGAGGATGATATCATAGTGCAGTACTGATATCACTCGGAGGGAGAAACAACTACCCTCTAACCACGCCTTACCTTAAGGAAGTTGCCTATTCAGGCACATCTCTATAGCTCATAATGCAACCCATTCTACGAGCTGAATAAACTCTCTATGAGTTCTCTCTTATAACTCCCAGTGGAGAGATGATATCATAGTGTAGTACTGATAATCTCACCAAAACATTATACCCATTGATCTTCTTCATATCGACATCGCCTCGAATTCCTCGGCATCAGAACCAGATCGCTCAATGGTACATGGTGAAGAGTTAACAGAGACGCATCCTCATGGATTTCCTCTTAAAAATACGACTCAACATCCGAGTCTTAATGAAAATCTCAGGAATATCGAAGCTCTAGGCCTGTCCAGAGCTCTCTGAGAAGCATACAACAGCCTAAACAGGCTTAAACAGACCACACCTTAAGCTCAAGATGGTCTAATATACCATGGATAAGCGCGCCATGACTTCAAGCACATTGTAGTCCAAACGCATGCATAAGCCATAGCGCCAGTGCATGCATAGGCACGCATGCACCTGTAGATGGTGAAAAATGAGAGAGGGACAAGATTGTAAAAACACTCTCCAAACCACGCCTTATTAAGGACAATCGCCTATTCAGTCACATCTTTACAGCTCAGAGTGCAACCCATTCCATGAGCTAGACAAAATCTCTATGAGCTCTCTCTTATAACTCCGGTGGGGAGGGTAATATCATAGTGCAGTACTAATAACCTCACCAACATATTAAACCCATTGATCTGCTTCATGTCGACACCCATCTCGATATCGGAACCAGGTCGCTTAATGGTATACGGTGAAGAGTTAACAGAGATGTATCCTCATGGATTTCCTTTTAATACGACTCAACATACGAGTCTTGATGCAAACTTCAGGAATATTGAAGCTCCAGGCCGGTCCGGAGCTCTCTGAGAGGCATACAACAGCCTAAGCAGGCTTAAGCAGACCTAATCCCAAGTGCAGGATGGTCTAGCATACCATGGATAAACACGCCATGACTTCAAGTGTGTTGTAGCATAAGCACTCACACCACGACTAAGGCACAGGTTGCCCCAAAGTCGAGCTTGGCCAGATGCCAAAGCCGTAACGCCACATAGCATGGCACCACAAACCATGAGACACCATGGATCCACGAAAATCAACCTTGGCCAAGAGGCCAAGGCCATGGCGTAAGCCGCCACAAACCTACTTAGCCTTGGCCAAAGGCCAAGGCCGTAACGAGGAATATAGCCGCAACCAGGGTGGCCTTGGCCAGAGGCCAAGGCCGTGGCGCCATGACCCATGGCGCCACAACAAGTGGACCTTGGCCAGGGGCCAAGGCCGTGGCACCATAAGCCCTGGCGCCACCATAACACGACTATCGCCAAAGCGCGTCCGAAATTGGCCTTGGCCAAAAGCCAAGGCCGTGGCGCCATAGTCCATGGCTCCACAACAGGTTGGCCTTGGCCAAAGGCCAAGACCGTGGCGCCAAGAGCCATGGCGCCACCATAACTAGCGCCAAAGCACATTCAAAATTGGCCTTGGTCCTTGACCAAGGCCGTAGCCTCCTGGGCTATGGCGTTAAACACTTATGACCTTGGCCAACAGCCAAGGCCACTCCTGTACTCGTGTCTCGGAGACACTACGCTCATGTTGGTCGCGACAATTAGTCATACGACTCTACTCTACTCAACTCAACTACGCAATATCCGCGTATCACTCACTCGAGACATCAAACATCACACGGGGGGATAACTTTTGGGGTATTGGTCTGGCGGTCTACGGCAGTTGAAAGAAACTGATGGAGATAGTGGACAGTTACGAGAAGATGGCGCGAGTGGGCATGTTCTACACGACTCGGGCAGTTACGGAAACCAACGCATGTCCTCCACTCCTCCACTCTTCCACGACTTCCACCTTCTCTGTCGAGAGATCAGGGTGAGTTCAAACTAGAGGCTTCCTCTATCCTCCAAGGCAGAACGTTCAGAACATCTAGAACACACAAAACAGAAACAACCAGAGCCTCAGAGAAAACACACCTGAGAATCGAATCACGTTTCTAGCCTTGGAGATTTCCAGTCGACCCCACGACGGAGATCTTGAACTCTTACACCCAAAAACACATCCACAACCTGATCTCAAGTTTCTTCGTTGTTTCCCTCCCTAAACCAACCTCTATCCTCTCTGTGACCGAAGCAAGACGGGAACGGCCATTTTCTTGGTTTAGGCTTGTCTTGTTCGAATTTGATCTCCGAGCACTACGAAAGTACCCAGAGACGGTACATTGTTTTTGCAGGTAAAAACAGTTGGCGACCACAGTGGGAGATCATTCTCTCGGTTCCAGAGAAACTTGCTCAAAGATGGTTGAACTAAGGTCGGGATCAGATACCAAAAACCCCAACTCTTCAACTGACGGTGCTGTAGCCTCCAACGCAGCACCTAGCAACCCACCTACATCCAGCAATACACTCAACGCACCTGTTACCCAAGAAACTTCCCCTTCAACACCTATCATCTCGGCTATACCCAACACCCCAATAACGGAGCAGCAGTTGGTGGAGCTTTGCATCAACGGAACGATTCCCGTATACCGAGCCCTCTTGGAGAACCTCCGCTTCCAGACCTTCTCTGAACTCCATGAAGTTGCGAAGAGGTCCGTCACCACTGCACCCGCTTTGTTGGAAAGAACCATCACCCGAACCAGGGACGAATCGCCTATGGCCGCACACCGCAAGAGCGACAACCAACCGACCCGAGGAGCCCCTCGAGCCTACACCACCTCTTCTTTCCCCAGGTACGATGGAACCGGTCATGCACGAGAACACGTCTCACTTTTCCTGGAATCTCTGGGGGGAATACGGATACAGTCATGCCTTGAGGCTTAACGAGTTCCCGAAGTCTCTTATCGGAGGGGCTTACCAATGACTCTCGCCGAAATCCAGGAGGCAGCAGCGAGGTCCACCTCTATAATACCCACGCTGAGGGAGAGGACCCAACTACTAAAGCGTGGAGAACTCACTGAAGGAAAAAATAGAAGCTTGCACAACGACAGGAAGAGAAAAGCGGGAGAATACCTTGCTGAACACCAAGCGCAAGACCCAACGGCGCGAAGCGCGATACCGGAAGGGGACTTGCAACAACGACAAGAAGGAATTGATCCACCAAACGACCTCACGGCAAGCAACTTGGAAAAGCTACTACGAAATCGAGAAAGAGAGGTGGCGCTACCTATCCACACCGACCACCGTACCCACACGAAGTACGGAGGAAAGGCCCTGCCACGGAAGGTACGCATCCAAAATGCACTAATTCAGCTCCGGGGCCCCCAAACAAGAACATGAACCAAGGAGGACCATATCAATCGGAGATACGGAGGCAGAAAGCCAGTTCAGAGATACCAGACTACCCATTTCCCATGGAGGACGTACTAGAGTTGCTAAACACTCGGATCCAGGATGGGGTAATCGGACTCCCTTCGACTCAACGCCCTCCTACAGCCGAAGAGGTAGCAAGCCCAAGATCTTCCAAGCCAAGGAGGAGTCCGGGGAATTGCGCCTACGAAACGAAGGAGTGTATCAAGATCCCCTATCCGTTCGAGCATTCACCTTCCCTGGGGAGCCGGTGAACGAGAGAGTAGAGGAGATAATGCGAGACTCTCTGTCTCTCGAAACCACAGCGAAAAGACATGTTCACAGCACTCAACACGGTAGTATCAGGAAAACTCCTACCCTTCAAGGAAGTCAATGAACAGACAATGACCAAGCAAGGGCAGCCAACAGAAAGACAAAGCTGGGGACTTCTCACAACCACCCGCCTGTCTCATGCTGAATTCTCGAAGACACTCATCGACCCGGGATCCCCAGTGAACATCATCTCAGCCAAGACTCTCAGAGACGCTAACATCCCTTGCGGCAGAGCCATCCATGCCCCTGCCATCATCAAAGGTCCTGACGGGGTCGAAGTACGCACTTACGGGTGGATCGACCTTCCCGTCGAAATCGCCACGATCCCAACCATAACGGAGTTTCACATTGTTAAGGGAGTCCTCGAAAGCAACATGATGCTGGGACGCCCATGGATCTACAATAACTAGGAGACGCTCCCTCTAGAGTTCATGGAGCGTTTTGTACAAAAGAGCAGCAAGGCAGTAGTCGCGCCAACAGAACCTAGGGGAGTCGATGAGGACCCCCTCAATCATAAAGGTACTTCGTCCACCCCACTCTTATTTGATAGCCCACATTCACCGAGTCACTGGGGACTCACCACGAGAAAAGCTACTCGAGAGAAAAACCCTGGAAAACCCGCAGTAGACATCGGCACAGCTATTAGAATCTTCATCAAAGCTCTCCAGGAATCTGGAGTTGTACGTGACAAGCTGCGCAACGACAAGGTCCGAGGAGAAGGCGAGCTCATCCCCTACGATATACCACCCGAAGTCTTAGAGACCATCTCAGACCAGAACTGTTCAACCTCAAACAAAAGGCGGGGGAGAACGCAGTTACATACGCTACCACTCTAAAGGAAGGGGAAGTGCCAAGGAAGCCAACCTTGGAGGAACTAGCCAAATGTCGAGACGATCTTCTAGAAAGACGGATCAAGACCCAAGCTGAAGTCTCGGCTCATCTCGATACTCTAAACCGCAAAACCGTCAACAAGTTCACAAGCCAAAGGAACTCCCAGATCTGCTACTAATACGAACACCGCGGCGACCCACGTCTAGGATGACGAGATGATCTCTACTCAAGGAGAACCTCAACATGAAGAGAGCTACAACTCGGATATGCCGCAAAAGACGATTTGAATAGACCACTCCAGAACCCAGAGGAGGAGACAACGCCAGTTCACCAGCACTGACTAACGTGCCCACACAGGGTGTAGAGGACCCCCTTCCCCAAGGGGGGAGCATCGACACCACCGAGTACTGAGACTCGGAAACTCCCGGAGCCCCACTGGCAGAGCCTGCACTTGGTACAACAACTTTACCCGACAGTGGAGCTCTAGGAAATGATCCTTGTCTACTGAGCCCTCTATAAAAATACAAAAGACTTGCCTCGCCTGCACCAGCGCTACCGGAGAGGGCCAAACCCCTAAGAAGCGAAGAGGCTTGTGAGCGACATCAACCTCATAAACGAGCAGTACAACAACAACTTACCTTCCGTGAGTACCATCACCAAAGGGAATAAGGGGAAGAGTCCAACTACAGAGGTGACACACCCGGAGCATACGACTTCGAGCTCGCTTTGAAGACTTCAGGTGACAGTATGGGTCGAAGAAGATCACAACACAAGTCACGGCGCCACGGATCACGATGCCACGATACCACGGGTGATGGCGCCACAAGTCACGGCGCTGCAACTATTGGAAAGGGGTAAATCAAGCTTATAGTACCCATGGCAACAAAGGACCTATCAAAAAACACGGAAGGGACGTACAACTCCATCATCACTAATAGAATAACGACGAGACATGGGGACTTCCAGAGTTACCACTGCAGCCAGCCAGGAACTCCAGGGTTTGGACTCTCAAGACAAACCTGAACACAAGCATGTCC
The DNA here is from genome assembly GCA_023529015.1 of Papaver nudicaule. Taxonomy (NCBI): domain Eukaryota; kingdom Viridiplantae; phylum Streptophyta; class Magnoliopsida; order Ranunculales; family Papaveraceae; genus Papaver; species Papaver nudicaule. The sequence continues at coordinate 11,936 of JAJJMA010143475.1, forward strand.
AACAATCCAACTCTGCTACTCGATCGAGAGAAACCCCCTGGAGAACCAAGAAGAGGAGGCGCATCTCTATCTCGTCCACACTAACCTCCATATCCAAAAGACCCCTCTCTCATGGGATGCTCCTCACTGGAGGAAGTTCGGACTTCAAACTATCGAAGCCGCAGGGTGATCAACCACAACCGTCCCTGTCTTGCTAGAGAAAGATACAAGCAGTAATGATTGAAGAGGCTCGTGATAACAGGAGACCCATTAGCAAACCAGATAACAGGGTATCGACACACTACAACTCAAAGGGTCCCAAGCAAGAATGTGACCCAACCACAAGATGCAGATCTGCAACAACAACCGCGAGGAGTACGAGGACTGAAGCCTATATAGGATTCCCAGACTCATCATCTTCGACGAAGTACTGGAGCTATTAGACGTCTGAATAAGGAAGGAGCAACTGGATTACCCCGACCCGATGAGTCTCAACAACTAGAGAGAACGCTCTGCCTCCTCGTCTTCGAAAGGCCAATACACATGTGTCTGCACGAGGGAAGGCGAACTCAACAAGAGGCGCTGATAAGATATCAGAAAACATAGCTGGGGACTCCTCGCCACCGCCGCTCTTCACTCCACCAAGTACCGATCGCAATACCGGCTGCCACGACCCAAAGGGTAACGTGAAGTACAACAGATGCTCCCTTGTCTCTACCAAAGCGCTTCATCATCATGGGAAGAGCCTACTCAACCAGAGATGTCCATACAACATGGAACTACCCGCTACAGATCTCTCGAAGGAAGGGAGACTCAAGGGAAGAACTCTAATCAACACTATCGCCCACAACCTCAGCGTTAGAGCTACCAACCAAGTACGGTAAACCATATTGTGGAGAAATTATTATATTTTGGGTCTCCATAGAGCAAACCTACTCTGGAGACAAACAAAGACGTGCTCACGACTACATACCAAATTCGTTGTACGACAACCTTCACGAAAACAAGCAACGCGGAAGATCAGTAAGAGATCTGAAGGTGAATTTTAGACAAAATCTTCCTTCAGGTGTATTATGTTATGTGTAAAATTTTTGTGGCGATCCAATCCGTGGATCAAGAGATATGGCGCCAGCATTACAGCGCACCAAAGCAAGTGGACAGAACTTACATACGAAATCAAAACAGTTGCTGCGGAGAGCTCGTGAGGAGTCCTTGGGTAAAATTTATACACAAACTCCGTTTTAATGTCCACACCTTTGTGGTAAAATTTCATACAATAACTCCATGTGGTTTGAGAAATATGGCGTGAACATTGGAGAAAAGGAGAGCTGTCAGAATTTCCTGCGCCAGCAACTTCCGTCGCGAAGAAACCACCGGTTTGAGAAATCCACAAGGGATTTTGGAAAGATTTTCGGACGCAATCTTTCTATGTATGTCTCCCAACACATACTAAAATTTCGTACCAATCCACCAAGGGGTTGGGAGATACGACATAAACACTACAGCACACGCGAGACGCGCAATCAGGAATCATGTGCAAGACTACGCCGAGTACTGCGGAAAATCTACGAGGAGCCTCGAAGAGATTTTTGGACACAATACTCCCCTGGATGTCTACTACCACGTGTAAAAATTTCGTGGTGATACAACCAGTGAGTCAAGATATATGGCGCAAACATCAGGAGACACACAAGACGCGAACTGTCGGAGTTTACAACAAATAGACTATGGTGCAAAGCTCGTAGCTAGCGCCGGCATCCACGACGCTACCAAGACCATGGAGCCACACCTCAGGGCGCCACATATCATGGAGCCACACCTCATGGCGCCACATCTCATGGAGAAACACCTCATAGCGCCGATATCCTCCTGGAACTTCACTACACATTAAAGACGGCGAGGTAAACATCTTCACCAAGTAGTTCGTCTATTTTGAATCCAACACCCTCCTCAAAGACTGGGGACTTGGCGCAATCGTCGTGCTTTTGAGGAAGTCTCTGTAGAGGGGATACCGAGACGGGACGGCACATGCTCTACACCAAAAACGGAAGACGCTCAGATCCACACCAAGAATAAATAATACGATAGACTCCCCCGTACCTCTCTGCCAACTACTGTTGCCGATTACCACTGGATTGGTCATTGTCTCGTAAAGCATCGGTGCTCCACCTCACTCAACACTACGGATTCAATTCTGAACACCAATGGACGCGTCCTGCTGGAAAGTACACCACCCAAGCTTGCACCAAAGGCGCTGCTCAGGAAATTGGCTAATTGCATAACCATTCTCCAGGTGGAGATGATCAAGGAGAAACAAGGACTTGATCACGACAAGAAGGAGGAAAAGTTCTCTGCTAAAACGGGTAAAGCCTCTCCCTTCTTTTCATTTTCTTGGCTAAGACCTAGCCTATGTATGTATTCACATGCATGACACTGGGGACCTCACTAAGCATAGTGTCCCCTTCTCTAGAAAAGTCACGGCGCCGCAAGAGTCGTGGCCCATAAAACCTATGGCGCCAAATGAATAACACCAGCGACAACACGAAAGTGTGATCTAGCATCCATATGGGTTTAGAAACCCTAAGAACTCCTTAGTCAAGATGAGCCGAGTATCGACCAGAGGATAGGCCTGCGAGGCCTGTAGGGGGCCACACCTAGAACGCCCCGATCCTCGGGATAATTGTCACCCCGTTAACCAGAAATCCCTATTTAGCAACGTGTATGTACTTGCATACGAATTTACTTTTAGTCTATTCCATGAGACCCTGTACTAGTGTTGTATAGAGAACCTTGGAACGATTGAGGTTGCCATCACCATATGAATGCTTAGTATGAAACATTACTGTCCCACACTAACCAGGGGACTTTCTGTAGATGGTGAAAAATAAGAGAGGGACAAGATTGTAAAAACACTCTCCAAACCACGCCTTATTAAGGGCAATCGCCTATTCAGTCACATCTTTACAGCTCAGAGTGCAACCCATTCCATGAGCTGGACAAACTCTCTATGAGCTCTCTCTTATAACTCCGGTGGGGAGGGTAATATCATAGTCCAGTACTAATAACCTCACCAACATATTAAACCCATTGATCTGCTTCATGTCGACACCCATCTCGATATCGGAACCAGGTCGCTTAATGGTATACGGTGAAGAGTTAAGATGTATCCTCATGGATTTCCTTTTAATACGACTCAACATACGAGTCTTGATGCAAACTTCAGGAATATTGAAGCTCCAGGCCGGTCCGGAGCTCTCTGAGAGGCATACAACAGCCTAAGAAGGCTTAAGCAGACCTAATCCCAAGTTCAGGATGGTCTAGCATACCATGGATAAACACGCCATGACTTCAAGTGTGTTGTAGCATAAGCACTCACACCACGACAAAGGCACAGGTTGCCCCATAGTCGAGCTTGGCCAGATGCCAAAGCCGTAACGCCACATAGTATGGCACCACAAACCATGAGACACCATGGATCCACGAAAATCAACCTTGGCCAAGAGGCCAAGGCCATGGCGTAAGCCGCCACAAACCTACTTAGCCTTGGCCAAAGGCCAAGGCCGTAACGAGGAATATAGCCGCAAACAGGCTGGCCTTGGCCGTGGCGCCATGACCCATGGCGCCACAACAAGTGGACCTTGGCCAGAGGCCAAGGCCGTGGCACCATAAGCCCTGGCGCCACCATAACACGACTAACGCCAAAGCGCGTCTGAAATTGGCCTTGGCCAAAAGCCAAGGCCGTGGCGCCATAGTCCATGGCGCCACAACAGGTTGGCCTTGGCTAAAGGCCAAGGCCGTGGCGCCACCATAACTAGCGCCAAAGCGCATTCAAAATTGGCCTTGGTCCTTAACCAAGGCCGTAGCCTCCTGGGCTATGGCGCTAAACACTTATGACCTTGGCCAACAGCCAAGGCCACTCCTGTACTCGTGTCTCGGAGACACTACGCTCATGTTGGTCGCGACAATTAGTCATACGACTCTACTCTACTCAACTCAATTACGCAATATCCGCGTATCACTCACTCGAGACATCAAACATCACACGGGGGGATAACTTTAGGGGTATTGGTCTGGCGGTCTACGGCAGTTGAAAGAAACTGATGGAGATAGTGGACAGTTACGAGAAGATGGTGCGAGTAGGCATGTTCTACACGACTCAGGCAGTTACGGAAACCAACGCATGTCCTCCACTCCTCCACTCTTCCACGACTTCCACCTTCTCTGTCGAGAGATCAGGGTGAGTTCAAACTATAAATAGAGGTTTCCTCTATCTTCCAAGGCAGAACGTTCAGAACATCTAGAAAACACAAAACAGAAACAACCAGAGCCTCAGAGAAAACACACCCGAGAATCGAATCACGTTTCTAGCCTTGGAGATTTCCAGTCGACCTCACGACGGAGATCTTGAACTCTTACACCCAAAAACACATCCACAACCTGATCTCAAGTTTCTTCGTTGTTTCCCTCCCTAGACCAACCTCTATCCTCTATGTGACCGAAGCAAGACGGGAACAACCATTTTCTTTCTTTAGGCTTGTCTTGTTCGACTTTGATCTCCGAGCACTACGAAAGTACCCAGAGACGGTATATTGTTTTTGCAGGTAAAAACAGCACCATAACACAAGTGCGCAAGTACGCCGCAATCAAGTTGGCCTTGGCCTCCTTGGCCCATGGCACCACAACATCTGGCCTTGGCCAAAGGCCAAGGCCGTGGCTCCTCATCCCATGGCGCCACAACTTCTGGCCTTGGCCAAAGGCCAAGGCCGTGGCATTCTTAGCCCATGGCGCCACAACTTCTGGCCTTGGCCAACGGCCAAGGCCACTCCTACACACCCACTATGCGTGTCTCTAAAGGCGCCACAGTCACGTTGGCCACAGAGTCATAGCGGCACAAGCCTACTCAAGCTCAACACAACCATGCAACATCTGCATACCACTCGAGATATCAAAACATCACACGGGGGGATAACTTTAGGGGTATTGGTCTGGCGGTCTACGGCAATTGAAAGAAACTGATAGAGATAGTGGACAGTTACGAGAAGATGGCGTGAGTGGACATGTTCTACACAACTCAGGCAGTTACGGAAACCAACCCATGTCCTCCACTCCTCCACTCTTCCACGACTTCCACCTTCTCTGTCGAGAGATCAGGATGAGTTCAAAACTATAAATAGAGACCTCCTCTATCTTCCAAGGCAAGAAGATCATCCAGAAACAACCAGAAATTCAGAACACCTGAATGAACCAGAGCCTCAGAGTAAACACGCCTGAGCAACCAACACACTTCTAGCCTTGGAGATTTCCAGTCACTCTCACGACGGAAATCTTGAACTCTCACACCCAAAACACATCCTCAACCTGATCTCAAGTTTCTTCGTTGTTTCCCTCCCTAGATCAACCTCTATCCTCTCTGTGACTGAAGCAAGACGTGAACGGCCATTGACTTGGTTTAGGCTCGTCTTGTTCGACTTTGATCTCGAACACTACGAAAGTACCCAGAGACGGTGCATTGTTTTTCCAGGTAAAAACAGTTGGCGGCCACAGTGGGAGATCATTCTCTCGGTTACAAAAAACTTTCTCAAAAATGGTTGAATTTAGGTCGGGATCAGACCAAAAACCCCAACTCTTCAACTGATGGTGTTGTAGCCTCTAATGCAGCACCTACCAACCCACCTGCCATTTATGGGCACCGTTAGCGAAGGAGGGAAGAAGAAAGGCCCTGTCACGGAAGTGACGCGTCCAAAACACACTAATTCAGCTCCAGGGACCCCGAACAAGAACATGAACCAAGGAGGGCCGCATCAACCGGAGATGCGGAGGCAAAAAGCCAGACCAGAGATACCGGGCTACCCGTTCCCATGGAGGAGGCACTGGAGTTGCTAGACACTTGGATCCAGGACGGGACAATCGAAACTCCTTCCGATACGACAGCCTCCTACAGCCGAAGAGGTAGCAAGCCCAAGGTGGAGTCCGGGGAATTACACCTAGGAGACGAAGGAGTATACCAAGATCCTCTACCAGTTCGGGCATTCACCCTCCCCGAGGAACCGGTGAACAAGAGAGTGGAGGAGATAATGTACCAACTATGCGAAACTCTCTGTCTCTCGAAACCACGGCGGAAAGACATGTTCGCAGCACTCAACATGGTAGAA
>JAJJMA010143498.1:0-12856 GCA_023529015.1 Papaver nudicaule
AATCATTTGTTGATGTAATCAATTGTTAGCGAAGAAAAAAGATTTACAGTGATTTCTTTGAGCTATGTTAGAGTCTCTTCTTTCCCATGATACGTGGTAAACCTCTTTTTCATCATACGCTCCACAAAATTGTTATAACCACCTAAACAAATCTATTTTCCAATGTTCTCCTTTTTCACATCAAATGTTTCCAAAATAACTTCTGGCATCTCTAACTCACTATTCTGTCTTTCCACATCAACGTTCACATCCTTGCGTGCGAAGAATATCTCTGGGATTATGAGCTCGTGACTCTGAAGAAAACCCACTTTACCATAATCAACATTCGTTTTTATAGAACAATAATCAATTGGGCCCCCACAAGTTTTAGCTACACTATAGGCTAAAGCCATAACTTTTACTAAATGACACTTGATATCGAAAGAAATTTTCTTTGACCAATCAACAACTAATTCCAGTTCCTTCCCCGCTATTAGATCAACATTATCGACCATAATCAATTTATCTTCCTTAAATTGACCATTTGCTTTTACTACCGTTGACCCGACAATAAAGGAATATGTATGTGAAACATTATTCAGAGGCTTTTGATACTGTTTCCAGTCCTTACTTTTCAGCAGCTCGTCGAAGCACTCTTGCAAACTTCCCCAGATCATAATCAAAATTCCTTTTCGACATTGCTTTACTAATCACAGACCTTGTTTTACTGATGGCTTGATCATTAAAGTGACTATCACCCGTTGGTAGTATGAAGAAAGGAACCACTAATTGTAATTTGGCGTATAAATAACTACGACTAAGTATTAACAATGATGTACCTGTTTTACTTACTCGGTGCAAAAATGGGTCTCACGAAAAGGTATCACCCGAGCTGTGTTTATTGTTCCATGAAATAACGTCCCTCCATAAGCTTACGGTTCCATGGAATACTACACAATGATGTTTGCATATCAAACATAAGAACAGACTGCATATCAAAACATAAGAACAAACAACGTTATATTGAATCTTACACAAATTAAAACATTTATTTCATAATTTTATCGATTTTTCTGTAAAAATCTTTTTCCTTGGATTCAGTTCTAGCCTCACTGCAGTAAGTTATTGTATATGCTTTAAGGCGGCAACGTATATACAAAACTATTAATTTGATCAAATACTCATATTGAATCAGATAAAAAAATAATATGATAAATATGAATGTTCTATAAAACCTTTGGCTCTTTACATATAACCATATCTCTTGTATTCGACATAGAACAATTGAAAGTAGTTTCAATGAGTTCAGCTTAATTAGTTTACTTCCCACATCAGTTTTTGAATTCCATCTACTCTCAGTAACTACTTGCACCTCATCAGTATTGATTATACTAATGGTATCATAAAGCCTAACCTTGAAAAATCTTCAACATAGTTGATGGCAACACAAATAAGAAGTATTGTTTCGATTTTCTCCAACGTCTCGACTCTCAAGAAAGATAAGAAAGATGAAAATTATCAATCGTTAAACATTTACTCAGTCTAACTCCCACGGGAGAAATCCATACTACTATAGACTAAACAATGATGGAAATAATTAAATAATTCGAAAATCGTGACTTATGATACATAGGGAACATATCAGCAGCAATATTTAAATAAACAAGTCGTAAAACATATCAAAATAAATAATCGATCATCCTTGTTTGAGGTTGGCATTAATGGACTTGTTTTTTGAATTTTAGATTTCTTATCATTCTATAACGACAAGCAAAAGGCACAAAATTCTAAATAACATAAGAACTGAATCTCATAAAGCTACTCCGCTATGGGTTTTGTTCTTAATTTAAGATAATGCAACAACTTAAATTTTCTCTATTTTTTCAAGTTTTTGTATGTTGAAACTATTATCTGAAAGAAAATAAAATTATGGGTTTTGTTTTTCTTCATTCTTCATTTCAGTAGATTTCAGATGCTTGATTTTAGCTCAACTATATACTTTCATGAGAGTTTTCCCATCAACGATAAGTAGAGATTTTCTCTACTTCCAGATGATTCTCAGCTATTAATTCTTCTCAATTAAGTTTTGATGCTAGTAAAGGAAATTTTCGATCTCTAATGGAGAAAATTTTCTTCCTTCGTGATGGAATGAATAGTAAAGGAGGTAGAGGATTTGTAGTCTCATTTTTATCCCTGTCGCCTCGAAAGAATTCTGAACACTCTGCACTAGGCACTAGGTTCTTTCAGATGGTGAAAAACGACAAAGATTTTTTCCGAACTAAAAGGGAAAGAAAAGCAGAAAACTAGCGAGATATGGACTATTTATTATTACATCTAATGAAATGACCTAAAATGATGAGCCAAAATGATAATTTAATTTCTCATGCATCTACCACAGCACTATGGCCAGCTAATACGGCTTAACCATATTTAAGTTTGTAGCCAAGTCCTTCAAACTGGTAAAAGGTAACCACCATGGATAGGTCATGACTATTTGGAGGTGGAAACTGGTTTCCGCTTCCGCGTGAATAGTGCTAGTAGAAACTAAAATAGTTTATTTAGAAATATTTTCTAAAAAACTAAATTATGTTTAAAAGTTATTGGCATCCCAAAAGTCGAAGTTTGGTTTTAGCCTGCTACATATGTGCAGCAAGCAAAAACCATAGCCTAGTTATCTACATGAATATGCAAAAATAAATTGAGCAACATAGTAGTTGCTCACTTGCTCTTTTCCACATTCTAGGAACTCTCTACAATTTGATCGCTATGTTATTTGCTTTCAGATGCCAACATTCACGCAAATATATAAGCACCTCACGTGTTAGCGCGTGTTTCATTTAAAATATAATCTCATTACATTGAAAAGAGGCAACCAAAAGACACATGTAACTGAAATGAATGATTTTGATGAACAAATAGCAATCAACAAGAAAAATATACAGATCTTTTAGTTTGCAAAAGAAAACCAGTACTTGTATGTAATGTTTTTTTTTTTTTTGCATCTCATCTACCTCAAAATCCTTCAATGGTTGTTGTGTTAACTGGCTCCCATATCATCACTGGTTCTTTAACCACCACACTTGTTCTAACCTTCCCCGTAAAAACAGTTTTCTCTTTTTCCACTTCATCTTGGATCTCTATAACAACTGAATTAATTGGGACATAAGTAGTAGTATCATCTCTTCATAATTAACTTTGGTACTATTAATAATCCTGGAAGCAAGTCTAAGGAAAAGCCCTCTTGGAGAGACTGAAAATGATCTCCTCTCTGAATCATCATTCTTTAAACTATTAGTGTTATTCTTTTTCTTTTGTTGAGAATTATAGGAAGTTTGAAGGTTATGATTGTCAGACATTGCTTGGTTGAACCCACTGGCGTTGGTATGTTAAGTCAGTTGTCAAGTTTAGTTGCCAAAACACAATCCTTGATTTAATCTACAATATCATTCTCGGACTAAGATAGAATAGGTATTGAAACGAAGAACGATAGAAGACGGAAGACCGGAGCTTACACACTTGATATTTATCGTCCTCATGTCAAAAGGTAAATGCCTCTCTTGGATTCTTGTTATTCTACCTTTATATCTATCGTAACATAATCATCACTCATTGGAACTAATACCTATGATGTTAAAAATACTATGTTGTATATACACACCCAAGGAGAATTAAATCCAACGTAAATAGTGAGAATAACCATTGACCTTGTAAACGTCATCATATTGTAGTGGATGAAGAGACGAATCTAACGAGTCAAGAATCACTCAACTTCGTGTAACGAAAAGGTTATGAGTGAAATACTAATGCTGAAAAGCGTTATGAACGCAAGCATAAGCTCGAAATATGTTCCTGAAACTTTCGGAAAGAACGCGAATACCGTACAAAAACGTGACTAAACTCTTTTTTGGCCAAGTAAACATGTAACCACTAGTACAGAGGTGGTAGAGGGAGTAGAGAAGGAAAGGGATCAAGGGCCTTAGCAAGGGGACAGCTGTGCATAGAAGAAATGCGGACATATTGTGAGTGTTGGAATCATGTACCCATAGGACTTTTCAACACTACCTAGAGGACCAGTAAATCTTAGACCACCTTTCGGGAGAGGGGCTGAAATTGTTAGCAGAGGTGGTGATACATTTTCTTCTGGAAGAGGACGTGGGATGATGGACTGTTAATTGGTAATTAAATTAATTTTTGAGAAAAATTACAAAAAACAGGCAGCTATATACAGACACCCTCTAACAGCCTAAAAGGTGCCTATTAGCTTGTAGACTAGAAGATATACAATTTACTCTACTATCTACCTAGGCAGACTAGAAATTTACAATGAGTTCTACTATCTGCCGAAAAAACCTAGAACTAGACGTGGGATGATGGACTGGTTCGGTGCCCTTGAGCAATGGGCCAAATGAAGAAAACTGAATGCTCACACTTGTTAACTGTCTTGTAGTTCTGCAATCATCTTTCTTTTCATACTGCCTAGAGATGAAAACTTAAAATCTTTCTTTTGATCCAGCTTATGGATGAAAACTGAACATATTTCTTTTGATGAATCAGGAAAGCGTTAACAGATAATGCACTTCTTTTATTAAACCTTGGTGTGAGATGGTGCTTGAACGGTTTGCAGGTGTTTGAATGTCTGAAAATGTCTGAAACTGTGTGTTTATAAGGTACAGGTGCAGGTCAAATAATTCAGGTCGTTGGATTCCATCTAGTCTCACCTGTTGGATGGTTTCTGACAGATTTAAGTTACATGTGCAGGTCACGAGCTAACGGCAATTAACGGCGTTAAGTAACTAAAACTTGATTTTAAAATTAAATTAGTTAAGTAACAGTCAAAACGGTCAACTACGGTCCTAACTCTAATATCAAACTTTCTGGAATCCAAATACAAGTCTGGTCATAAAGTCGGCACCCAAAGTCTAAATAACTCTACTACTAATTACAAATTTCCATAGTGACCTTAAATATACTCAAGGACCAAAATATCTCATGTGATCCAAATTCGTTTGGTGGTTCAAAGTTTGCTTTCAAGCTCAAAATCTAGATCACCATTCAACGTGGAAGCTTATATTGTTTAGAGGTTTTATTCGAGCGATTCTGTTAATGAAGAACAGTTCCATCGATCACCATTGTTGGTGTTATCAGCCAAGTGAATGATTACACCATCGACTAGTCAACAAACAAATTACCATAAGGGCCATTCTTTATTTTCAAACACAGGTCTGTTTTACAAAAGTTCAGAAGCTCAAATGAACACATAATGTTTTTTTTTTTTTCCTATTTCGAATTTTATACTCCCTTCGTCCCTCTAAAATAGGCGGAAATTTGAATTTTCTTTGTCTCATTGAATAGGCGGATATCTAATTCCAATATGCTTTTTGACATGTATACCCTTATTTATATTGTATGGGAAATTGTACTGATAATAGGACAAAGGGCAAAAATATGACAGTACATGGATATTTATAAGAGAAATTTATTATTTAGTCCTAAAAACCGGAACCGGATTAAGCTATAGTCCTGGTTCAAATGTAATTTAACCCCTAGTCCAAAACCTAGCTAACTTACCCGGATACCCCTAACTTCTCACGTGCGACCACCCACTACGCCGACAACCCACCTTTAAAAACCTAAAATCACCTGAAACCGTCAAAACCAATTCTCTCTTCTCGAATTAACCGATTGAAAACCGTCATTAATCATCAAAATTCAAAAACTACTCCTCAAAAACCGATCGAAACCTTTGACAATTAATCTCCAAATTCAAAACCTTTAACTGCAGATACTACAAAAACCTAAAAACCAAAACCCAATTTACATTTTTAAAAAAAACCCTAGAAAACCTAGTAAAACTAACAATACATATCAATATGTACTGGCGCACAGTAAATAATATATGTATTGAGTAAAACAAGAAGAATATCCCAAGTCAAATTTCAAACAGTACATGTGATATGTACTGAGTGAAAACAAGAAGAAGTAGAAGAATATCCCAAATCAGATTTCTAACAGTACATATGATATGTTGTGTGGCAGTACATATGATAATATGTACTAGGGGGGGCAGTACATAGATATGTACTGAGTGAAAGCAAGAAGAAGTAGAAGAAAAAATCTCAAATCGGATTTTTAACAGTACATATGATATGTACTGGGTGGCAGTACATATGATATGTACTGAGTGAAGTAGAAGAAAAAATCTCAAATCAGATTTTTAACAGTACATATGATATGTACTGAGTGAAGTAGAAGAATATATCCCAAGTCAGATTTCTAACAGTACATATGATATATACTGGTGGCAGTACATATGTTATGTACTGAGTGAAGTAGAAGAATATCCCAAGTCGAATTTCTAACATCACATATGATATGTACCGGGTGAAAACAAGAAGAAGTAGAAGAATATCCCAAGTCGAATTTCTAACTGTACATATGATATGTACTGGGGGCAGTACATATGATATGTACTGAGTGAAAACAAGAAGTAGAAGAACACCCCGAGTCAAATTTCTAACAGTACATAACATATGTACTGAGCTCAGTACATATTATGTGGGTGCAGTACATATTATATGTACTGTATCTTCTTCTTCATAAATCTGTTCTCAAATTTTCTTTTTCAATTTTCTTCTTCACAAATCCATCTCGAAATCTTCTTGTTCTCTTTCACTTCACATCGAATCTTTCACCATCACTCGTTTATATCATCTCAAAAATGTTAACAAAAAAGTAAATCTGAAAATCAAACCGAAACTAAAACCCTATAATTATATACACAGGGAGAGAATCACATCATCTTATAACCTTTAATAGAGGGTAGAAATCGAGATAAAGTGATAGATAGATGATCTCATAACAAAAAACTCAGATCGTTCTTCTTTTCCTCTAAATATCTGCCATTTTTGGTCTCTCTCTTTGAATATGAAAAAGAAGAATTTTCGGGATTTAAAAAATACTGTTTAGACCGACACACGTGTGTCAGCGTGTTTTCTCCTTCCTCTGGACTAAACACTAAACGGGTTTTTGATTAGGACTAGCGGCTAAACTAGATAGTGAATAGTGGACTATTCACTAGATTCTACTATTTATAATAACCATAAAATTTCTTAATCAAAGAGATTTCAACTTCTCCGCCTATATATTAGGGACGGAGGGAGTATTTGCTTTCAATCCTGTCCCTGACTATTTAAAAACGAGATTACAAATTTTTTTCTTCGTACATGTATATTACAGCAGATCCAGCATATGTGTTCAACAGTTCTATAAACAAATGATCTTTCTAAATATATGATGATGTAAATTGCTAAGATTTTCGTAAAGAATATTTATCTACATAAATAATTCAAGAATTAACAGTTACTTTTGCATCACGGTCCACTGCTTCCTTTATGGGATTCTGCTCAGCCCACACAGCTGCATCCAAGTACCCAAGCTCGAAAAGTCTATCAAGGTCGACGTCCTCCCCAGGTTCTAGAGCCCACTTAAACAGCTGAAGTTTTTAGAACAAGAAGGATGACGACTATCAATAATTTTCTTTTAAAAGTTGACATTATTACTAAACATAAAGCTACATATGTAAGATCACCTGTCCAGTGGTAGCTCTATTTTCTGGGTTACAGTCTGGACTAATCCCAATCCCTTGCAAACCTAGTCGACTGGCTGGGAAAGCACATATACGGACCTATAAAACACGATTGTTAAACACCATATAACAAGAAGTACACGAAACAGAAAGATCAAGGAAGGGAAATAAGATAAAATGGAGAACAGAAAGGTCTCACAGGAACCATATTTGTAGCGAACATGTTCAACAATGTGAATAAGATCAAACAAAATATATTGAATTTTTATTTGGCATTTGCCAATCACAAATTTTCAGGATCCCAGCACCGGTGTTTACATTTTTACAGAATCTGAATAAAAATAGGTGTTTCAGTCTAGACAAAGACACCGTAACCTGAGTTCAATCAATGTTGTTTACTGAAGGCAAAGTACGAACTCAAGAAGAACCAAAAAGAACATTATGTTTGCAAAACTGGAAAAGATATAATATCATGAAACAAAGGCATAAACATCTGCAAGCAAGTACCGTATTAGCAGCAGATGTCGGTGGCATAAACAGTGTCAGACCACCATCTACACAGAGTTTATTACGAAAAAGTGTTGCAGGCCTTGGTGCTAGATACCTGCGTCATTAAACCTTACGATACTTAGGATGAGATACATTCAATGGTAATTCAAGAATGACGTCATTTGGACTAGCCATTTGATAATTAAGCAACAGACAGAGATAGATAGAGAGAACGAGAGCAAGGTTTTTACATACCCTGGAATGAAGGAAGAAGTGAAAACTGCATTGATGAGATCCTCCTTGGAGTTAAACTGATCAACAAGTACAGCCCTCGGCCTCCAACGAATCTGAGTAACACCAACTGCCAAAAAGAAAAAACACTCGAGAAAATGAAAAGTTTGTTTCAATACACGGGAATCTATATTTTATGTGAAATACAAGGTGCTGGTGCATGGTAAAAGCCCGTGAAGTATCATGTGTCTTAATCAAGAGTGCTAGTGCAAGAAATACTTTAGAATGCCATGGCTTGCATATCCAACTTATTAGATTCCATAGGGTGAAGAATGCTACAAATGTTATAGGGACTAAAACACTAGTAAACATTTCTACAGAGATGACATAACTATAATTCAGTAAAGTGCAGGAAAAGAGTTAATATTTCATTACAGTTAAAAGAAAGAACAGACATGCTCACCACGGACTCTCCCATTTGACCTAATATGAACATCATCTGGCAGAAATATCTCAAGAATATTTCTGAGAACAGCCTGCATATGAAAACAATAAAGACAAATGACATAGTTGAATAACTTAAATGGAGTCAGTTAACCAATTAACATTAGATCAACAAAAAAATGTGATAAATCAATTGCATCCCCTTAGTGGATTAGCTCTGGAGAACAAGATACCCAGACCAGGATGTGTCAGTCGGCCAGATTTGTTATACAACTGAACATATCAATCCTATTTTTAAGTGATAGAAAAAGAATAACCTGCTAGTCAAACTGCTACTATATCCAAATATACTAAACATTCTAACCATCAAACTTCTTGCATAGATATTTTAAGAGAACCTAATGCTTTAAGCCTAACAAAAAGCTGAAGGTCAATTATAAGTGGGCAATAAGTGCAAGTTAAAGACTCGCAGAAGAAACATTTAGCCAAAATCAATAGGAAGAAGATTAAAATTGTAGATGCTTTCCGAGTAATTTGTATGCACTTTTACTTCTGAACACTAAAAGAAACTTTTACAGGCTCCTCCAGCAATTCCATCATGCTTTTTGTCCATTTTAAAATCCTCCTCTAAGCCCCATTTTCACCTTATCTAATTAGTTGAGAGATACGAATGGAACTCATGTAAAAGAACTCTATTCTACAGATTTCTGTTTTCGTTTTACTTTCATAAAAGCTATATCTTTCTATTTTAAGTGCTATGCCAATGTTAAGAGTTTATCAGTTACAACTTTCACTTATAGGTACCAATATGAAAATATGAAATATAAAGCTTTCACAGTACTAGCAAACCAAAGGATATGTGTTTATGGGCTAATGTCTACAATCAAGGTTTATCATGTTTCCAACGATATATAGAAATTAGCACACATCAACCAGTGAAGGAAATTCAACAGGTATCTGATCGGTTGAGTATTATACCAGTCTGTTACATGGTAAATGTATGTTTCTGGTTTTTGAGCAGACAACACGTCATCACCAAAGCCTGAAGAAAGGGGATCTTACTCCATCGGAAAGATGGTTACTTGCAGAGCTTACACTACTCAATGTTTTTTTATAACTAAACTATGTGACTCAGACCAGTTGAAACAATCAACTACTTTTCAAATTAGTACACCTGCTGCTGTCCCTATGGGGGTCAGCAAGATACTTATTGCTGATCCAATACATACTGCAAAAGAAAAGTAGCATACCCCAAGGCGAAATGCAGTCCCTCCACGCCGACAATCTTCAGCCAGAATTTTGGTCGCTTCCAGGGCTTCTTTCATGCTGCTTCCGGAGGCAACAACTGCACAGACAATGGCACCAGCTGATGAACCAGCTAACGGAGTATTTTCCTGCATACCGGAGGAAGTACCTAAATAAATTCACTATAATAAAAAAAAATGGCAAATTTTTATACAAAAGCAGAAGGCAACAATTCACAAAGAAAATTGAGCTAAGTCTAGGAAAATTGTTTAGAATTGAGCAAATTCTTGAATTTACGACCTAAATTCGTCAAAGCTAGTGTAAATTCTTCAAAGAAAATTATAAATACCTTTATGTATCCCTTCTCAATAAGGAAGTGAGCAACACCAAGATGATAAGGAAAGAGAAGACCAGCTGCAGAGAAACTAAAACCAGTACCTGTATGTAATGCTTTTTTCTTGTTTATTTCATCTACCTCAAAATCCTTCAATGGTTGTTGTGGCTCCCATATCATCACTGGTTCTTTAACCACCCCAATTGTTCTAACCCTGCTTCTTCCAGTAAAAACTTCTTCTTCTTCTTCTTCAATTTCCATTTTTTGGATCTCTGTGAAAACTGAATTAATCGGTACAGAAGTAGTATCATCATCTCCGTCATAATTAACTTTAGTACTATTAATAATCCTTGAAGCAAGCCCAAGGAAAAGCTCTCCAGTAGAGACTGCAAATGATTTCCTCTCTGAACCATCCTTCTTCAAATTAAAAATCTTATTTTTCCTGAACTTTTTGTGTTCCCAATTTCCACGAGGAAGCTTAAAGGTTTTGATAGATCGATGATGATGATTAGGTAGAAGAACCCCAGACCTCAGAGGTGTTGAGTACAGAGAGGCCATGGTTCCGCAAAACGTAACGATTTGTATTATCTTGCCTCTTGTTTGCAGACAATTTTCATCTTCTTTTCTTCGTTTTTTTATATTCTTTTCTGGAAATCATTTCTGACGGAGGAAATAAAGTGACGAGTACAGAATCTAAATATCCGGGTACTGCCAGACTGCCACCAGTGCCATGGTCGGGCGTCAGAGTAGTATACTCCGATAGTGTCAACTATGTGGAAAGTTTCTACTCCACGTATAAAAGTCACTTTTTAACTGTGGTCACATTTAGACACAACAACATGGTGTACGAGCAGACATACTAAATGCAGAAAATTCATTTCTTAGACAGAACTTATATATAGCTATAAATACACAACTACGGATACAGCTAAAACAAAAGTGACATAAACTAAGAAAACTTAAGTCCATACAGGCATTAAAGGACTTGATGAGAAAACTACATGTGCATATCTCTATATGTCTTCAGTTGTTGCCATCTGATCCTGATAGATTCGCAAAGGCATGATACATAAACTTGAACTGAAGGAGGGAAAGTTTGCCCCCTCATTGAGCCATGAAAGCATATGATTGATGCCTTAGTAAATAAAAGCTGATAAAACAAACGAAAACAGAAGAGCCAAATGACTTAACCCGCCGGATAACATTCTTGATGTGCTGGATCTGGTAAAGTCCCACACCTTCACATCATCCACCACTGGTCCACAGAGAGAGCTCTTATCGTCACTTCTTTGATTATAATAAACACTGTAAAATGCTATCCGAGTTCTTTCAGCTTTGGCAGTGAATGTAACATTTGCAGTATCATAAGTTCTGTTTGCCGTGGGCATGTAATGTATGTTTTGTGCTTGGTCTCCTGCAAAGGCCATTATCGCCAAGGGTTGCTGCTGACATGAGTCTCCAGCATGCCCAAATGCGAAGGTAAGACTGTACTTTTTATCAGGTTTGGTCTCCACCATCTGGGAGATGATACCTTCCTTTCCAGATAACAATTCAATGGCTCGCTTTCCTTGTGGAACATCGAAGTGGTTGGAATCAACATATCTGACAGCCCTGTTGGATTCGATGATCCAACCTGGTAATGTCGTTGTCTCTTCGTCGAGGTGAGTAGGGAGCAAAACGCCCAATGAAGTATTTCTAAACACCCAAGGCCCTTCTTCAAAGTCACCATTGATCACAGCATTGTCTGCACGAAAAATTATCTTGTTGAGAACATTCATAAGAAAATCACCAGTGAAGGGGAAAAAAAAACACGGCGTAAGAACAAAATATTATATATTGTAGTAATTTACGGTTTACATGCCCAGCCCATCCTAACCAGTGTAGAACAGATTGGGCTGGTACAATGATTTGACTCGATAAATCTAAAGTCTGACTATCTTACAAATTTCCTTTGATAGGAAAACAGACAAACAGATCCATTCTGTAACAGGTTGTACATTTAAAAGGCGTTCTATCATGAACTTTTCTTTTCGTTTCTAAGGGTATAATAAGATGTTGATGAGTTTAGACCTCAGTTGGCAGGGGTGTTATCAGCCAATGACTTAACCACCATACTGGAGAGGTAATCATGAAGTCCGGACAACATAAAAATTACTAGTCGTTGAAACCTTAGCCTTATCAGCTAAAATGTCTACAACTGCAGTAGGATATACAAAATTACAAGTACTTGTGAAATTACTGAAGAGGGCTATGGTATCTCACGAGTATGTCTCGGTCTCTAACCTATACGGACATGGCAAGGTGTAATTCTCAAACATAATGTACTATAGAACATGTGTGTGTCTAAAACTTCTGTACATACAGTATAAGTCTGACCAGTTCATTTAATCAGATACACTTGCATTCGCGGCTCCCTAAATCTGAACCTGGTCTGTCAGGATCAGTTAACCCAGTTTTCTAGGTCTAGTAGCTAAAAGTTCATTTCAGGACCAATTACTTCCGATTCTTCTTTTATATTGACGGAGTAAAGAATAATATAAAATTACGGG
>JAJJMA010143529.1:3069-30927 GCA_023529015.1 Papaver nudicaule
TGGTAAAAACTGGATTTCGTGTAGTGCGACAACAACTCTGCAGTTATTGTCCTCGATCACTAAACAAAAAGGTGTAATTTTTTTCCTTCCAGACAGAAAAATGGGAGCAACAATGCCAAGGTTGCAACTTGGAGTCATTGGTGCACCAGCACTTTCAGTCACATCTTCTGTTGCTATTGTAATATGCAACAAAGCTCTAATGAGCAATCTCGGATTTCCATTCGGTAAGAGTTCGTAACTAATTCACTCTTTTTTCAGTATTAATTAAGTCGAAAGAAAATTAAGGACTAAACTTCAAGCTTCTCTTCTATCTGCAGCCACAACATTAACAAGTTGGCATCTAATGGTTACATTTTGCACACTTCATGTGGCACAAAGATTCAATGTTTTTGAGACCAAGGCAGTCGACACCAAAACTGTGATGCTTTTCGGTATCCTAAATGGCGTGTCTATCGGACTTCTCAATTTAAGTCTCGGGTTCAATTCCATTGGATTCTACCAGGTTAACTATTTTGATTCTATACTATGCGCACTGTGATCATTTGTAAGAAAAACTAGGGTCTGATTGATTTAGTTTGATGAAATGACGTCTTTTCCCTGCAGATGACAAAACTTGCAATTATACCCTTTACAGTACTGCTGGAGACCCTGTTCCTTAAGAAGCAATTCAGGTCCTCCTTACATTTCTCTTACTGCCTGAGACAAAACATTTTCGTGGTACATTTTTCCTAATAAACTTTATTAGCTGTGATTTTCAGTCAGAATATCAAGTTCTCTCTTTCTCTGTTGCTGCTGGGAGTTGGCATTGCGTCGATAAAAGATCTCCAACTTAATCTTGTCGGCTCAATCATCTCTCTGCTCGCGATCGCAACAACATGTGTCGGCCAAATTGTATCCTTTTTTCGCTGTAGTTATATGAATGCTTATAAATTTAACAAGGGATATAATGCGACCATGCATAAATGAATGTTGTTTTTCTTTGACCCCCCCCGGATGTCAATTCAGCTAACCAACACCATACAGAAGAGACTTAATGTATCCTCTACGCAACTTCTCTACCAGTCTGCCCCATTTCAAGCTGGCATACTCTTTGTTTCGGGGCCTCTGGTTGATCAATGCCTCACCAAACAAAATGTCTTTGCCTACAAATACTCCCTTTTTGTCTTGGTACATCTCTCTTTTTTTTCTCTGATTTTGCTTCAATGTACATACATTTTGCGCGGTCATATATATACATACAGTGGTCGATATGAAATGTATAGTCTCGTATATGTGCAGGCATTCATCATTCTTTCGTGTGTGATATCGGTTTCGGTGAACTTTAGTACGTTTTTGGTGATTGGAAAGACATCCCCTGTTACATATCAGATTGCTGGCAATAAGTGTTTTATCAATGGAAGATGGTAGATTTATAATTACCAGTTTTGGACAACATCAACACACTAAAATTCATTAACAACGATTTAAAATATAACCATATGACCTAGCTCCGCTTACCAATGTTCATTCTTGCCTTGGTAACATTTTTCATTGCCTTGACACACTTTTGTTGTTGTTGTAGGATCGATTTCTTTTAACTGGCATGGGATATTGTTGATGTGCGGCTCTCTTACTTTGAGGATGGGAACTTCATTTACTCTGGCCATATTGAGTTTGCAACTGAAGAAGATGCGCAAGGAAGGTAGACTTCCCAGCGTATGCTCTAGAATTAGTTGAAAGTTCTGTAATCTAAGTTGTATTCTTTACCACATTTAAGTGTCTTAACACTCTTTTGTTGCTTCTGCTGTAGGATCAATCTCCTTAAAGAAACTGGGCATATTGCTGATGTGTGTTTCTTATACAATAAGGATGGCTACTGGTGTCTGATCTTGGAACATAGGTGCCTTCGTGAAATCGCTGTTATGCGGCTCCCCCAGCTGGCAGAATTCACAAAAAGTGGTAAAATGCTATCACACAACTTAAGCAGTATCATAGGAAATGTCTTTTCTATTCATTTTATTCCTTGAGCTTGTTTGTGTTTGCTTCAAAATTTTAGTGCTCAGTACTAGGGTCACAACTTAAGCAGTATCATAAAGAAACTAGACAGAAGAATTCAAAATTTTCATATGTCGACTTTACAGGACCGTGCGTTCTAATGCATCTCTTGCACTTGGAAAGCTTAGTGCTGTCAGTACTAGGGTCGATCCTTTGGTGACAGACCTTCTTTCCAGTTTGCAGGTTTATGTTTCTTACTACATTTTTCAATACTTTGTATTGCAAACTAGAATAGTTTCAAACTGCCGAAATGTTGTCTTGATTTTAGGCATCAGAAGGTGGAGTACAGGAAGCTGTATTAGCTGCTCTAAAGAAAAACGTTCTATAACGTGTCTGCTTGTAGGAGGCGTTCTCATCCCCCATCCTGCCTCTTGAAATCCTTGCCGATAGACCACCAGAGAAGAAGTTTCAATGGGTAAGCTCCCTTATACTTAACAAAAAGTAAAGTGAAGCATAATTATTCATTTCACTGACTTTTTATCTTTTGCTTCATGGTTCTGTCTTTGATTCCATGTGGTTTACTAGTTTTTGTTTATGAATGTTTACTAGCTTTGGAAGATGTGTATGTAATCTACTTGAGGATACATTTTTTTTTTTTTGTAGAAATACAGATTTTGTAATACAGAAATACAGTATTTAATTTTTTAAAATTCTAATTACAAAATTTTGTATTTTTTTTAATTTTAATTAAAAAATCTGCAACGTTTATTGGCGTTGCTTAATTTATCTAAAACGTTGCTCTAAATAAAAGGGCAACGGAAGTGGTTACGTGCGGTGACGTAACGTTGCTTATAACAAAAAGTGCAACGGAAGTGGTGACGTGTGGTGACGTCACTTACGTTGCTTCATTTATAAAAACGTTGCTTTAAATAAAAAGAGCAACGTTACTAACGTTGCTTTAAATAAAAAAGAGCAACGGAAGAAGCAACGTAACTTCCGTTGCTTTAAATAATTAAAGCAACGTTAATAGACGTTACCAAAAATTTGTAACGTCGTTTTTGCAACGCTAATAGAAGTTGCTTTAATTCGGCGCAACGTCTATATCCGTTGCAAACCGGTCCCTGTGGCGCGGTGTAAGGTAAAAGTACCTTTGGAATTATGCAGGTGCACCGGTGGTAGCGGACACTTGTCCTCGAGCTTCAACCCTATAAAATGGCGTTCCTTCACAAAGGCCATAACAATTCTTTTATTCTGATTCTCCGGTGTGCAAACTGCCTTCGAGGGGATAAATGTGAAACTCCCCGAAGGAAAGTTAGGAGTAAAGGAGTGAACAACACAGTGAAAAGTATCCGCTAAAAGTTGGCCACGCTGAGGAATTTTCATCCAAAATTTATAGCAAACCGTCTTAGCTCCCTTACGCCCTTTCACACTAGACATCAAATCCTTGAATTTACGAGCTTGAACCATCGTATCGCTTTGGTGCATCAAATCAATATACATTTCCTTGTCCTTCAGTAGTTGAGCGGCCATCTTTGTCCTTGCATAGTCTACTTGGCTCAACCCCATCGCATCCGTCTCATTAAAATGCCCCAACTGTTCACAAGCAACGTGGTAACCACAATGTCCATCCCCATCGACGTCGTCATGTGATATGACGAAATCACTGATGATCCAAGGGATGTCCTCCATATAGTTTTTGTAAATTGTATGAGTGGTCCTCAATGGTCTTCCGGTGTTTGCATCCCTGGGGGTCTTCATTGGTCCAACCTCAAGTACGATTGTTTGCATTCCGCTTTGTTGGTTTGACTGTGGAGTGCACAATTCCTCATCACCGACCGTTGGAGCACTTCCTACACACGATGACACTAATGAGGTTCCCACTCCTTGAGTTGTTTCTCTAACCTTGGATAGAACTTTTGCTTTTGGATCAACATAACTCTCTTGGGTAAGCACCATCTTCCGGCCACTCTTATGCTTCTTCTCCCCCGCTGTGTACTCGGCTTCCACTAACTCTGCTAGGGTGGGGTTTCTCTTAGTACTTTTTTGAAACTTCTTTTCCTTCCTAATTTCACTAAAAGAAGTTGCGCTGATTGGTCTACCAGTTGGTTTTTCTATCTCCGGTTCTTTAGCAGTAGTCATCACCAAATTAAGGGAAAGAATGGTGCGTTCACGCAAAGCTAGTTTACTCACATGATTCATGGTTGGGTATGATTCAACTATTTCACGATGCACATCGGTGTCAACCCAAGAATGTGTATCCTCGAATGTAGGAGCAGGAATGAATGAGAGTTGCTGCCAAAAGGGATGAATATCCTTGAGCGGAACATGGTCTTCATATCTACCGAGGCGATGAAGACACGGAAGTCCTATACCGATCATCGTCTTACATTCACAAACTTGCACGATACCTTGCTCTTCCATCTTTTTAAAAATAGCACGTTGCTCCATCATATAATTTATCGCCCAATGAGATACTCGGAACATAATATAACGAAGAAATCTCTTCTCTTCCTCATTATAACTGGTGCAAAACGAGCTCCTACTCTTTCCCATTTCCTTTTGAATCTTCCACAAATCATGATTACTATACTCATGGATACCTTCTTGTAACGTAACAACCCCATTGTGACATACATCGAGCATCCTCTTCAACCGACCATGAGCTCCCTCAACCATACTCGTTGCCTCATTCTTGAAATGAGGATAATCATAGGTCCATGCATAAACAAACCTTTGTTTCTGTTCGGTTAACCACGTATCTATGCAATAATCCACCGCTTTATGATACTTGGGTCTCCATAAATCCTCCCACTTTTTCAAATTTACATAAAACTTCTCCTTGGTCTTCGAGTGAACCAATTCATCCCAGTCTAACAAATACTCCTTCCATTTTTCCCCCCCGCTACGTATTCGGCATCATCTTTATCTTTTTCCTCCTTTAGTTCCTCTTTAGACAGTTTACTCCTTCGGTCATCTTCCTCTTCCGAACGCTCGCAACCCGTCTTTCCCTTGGGCTTTTGGAAATGAATCTTTGTTCTTGCTAAGATGTTTTGTTGGATGTGCCAAGTGCAAAGGAAATTTTGTGCATCCGGGAAAACATCATGTACTGCCCCCATCAATGCAATATCTCTATCCGTTATTATCACCCCCGGAGTTTGACCCTTGTAGATTTTTTTCAATTCGTTTAGTGCCCACTTGTAGTCGTCCCTTGTCTCGTGTTGCATAAAACACCAAGCCACAGTAAATGCCAATTTCTCTGATGTCTGACCCACGATGTTCAATAAAGGCAGATTGTACTTATTGGTTTTATAAGTGCAATCCATCATCAATATCTGAGGGAAGCACAGAGCTAATTCTATCATCTTGGGATGAGCTAGGAAAATGTGTGTTACCTTGTCTTTCATCCCGACCCTTTGATTAATGTAATAGTTGTGTTTCTTTGCCAACCAAACCGATTGTTGCATAACCGATCTTCCATCCCATTCCTCCCTTCGTAACATTGCTCTAGCGTTGTAAATTTGGGATAGTGTGGAAAGGTTGCCTTTGAACTTCTCTTTAATCACACTCAGAACCTTTTGCGGTGCAATTCCTTTCATCTCCTTCACTATATCAATTTCCGCTTGACTCAACTTTGCAACATAAGCATATCCAACAAGAGAATCAGGTTCCGGATGGTTGTGCCAACCACATACTATGCTCTTCAAATACCACCTATTGTCTGGGTCTCTCTTCTTATTGAATATCATCCCGAAAGGGCATTCCGTCTTCTTTGAGTTAGTCCTGGACACTTTTCGCTTGGGGTTCTTCCGCACGTACACATCACCCTTTTTCTTGTGACTTTCAAATTTGCGTCCATGCTGGCAAATCATTTGAACATAAGTCTTTCCTACACTGTTACTCTGCACAACCACGCACATTATTTCTTTTGCTTTCGTTTTAGCCCACTCTACCGCCTCATCTCTACTTTCCCATGTCTACATTAACAAAGATGATAAATTTCAAACAAAGGACAAAAATCAAGTGACATGGAAACATGTGCGGAAAAAAACAATGGTGGCATACCTCATTAGTCATATAAAAGTCGGTGGTATCTTCAGTTCTCATTTTGAGGGCTTCTGGTTGATTGTCTAATTCGTCCGCATCCAAGATAGGTAACTACATAGAAAGAGGTCATCAGAAATACCACAAGAGTCGTCAAGGTAGCTTCAAGTTATATGCCGACTTAAGTATTTCAAAAAGGACATCGTCATGGTTTTCAAAATTATCATGACGATTTAGTTGTTTTTGGGACAGAGAGGATATTTTTGAGACCCTAAAATCGTCACAGTTATAAACACAACCATGACGAGCCGCATTTAATGGCCCCACGTAAATTTGCATGCCATTAAATCGTCATGGTTTGGACAAAAACAGTGACGATTGTTCATCTCTGAGTGTGTTTCAGATACAGAGTCGTCATGATGATCAAAAATTCCTCGACGATTTGGCAAAATCGTCGAGCTTTCGACACAGAGCATGACGACTCTGGTTTAAAAACAAGCACGATTTTGAAGATTTAAGGTTTTTTACATATAATCGCGATATTTTAGGATGCATACCTCGTTGTATTCACCTTTGGGTTGTTCATTTGAGTGTTTTTGGGACTCGTTTGCATCAAGAGGATCTTCATACCCAAGAGAGTCTTGTTCTTCATTGTACAATCGAGTTTGATCGTGCAATATATCCATAGCGGCTTCATCTTTTATATTATTGAAACATGATTGATCAACACGGTTTAAGAGAAACTCACGATCGTTTTTAGGACTTGAATCACTCATTTTGGGTAAACCCAAGTTTTCCCCCCCTAAACCCTCTCCTTCTTCTCTCTCCAAACAAAAAATTCTAATTTCATTTTTTTTATAACATGTCACTCTAATAATTTTTTGCTAATCAAATTTAGTTAACATCTAATCATATCATTAATCTCTACTAATCAAGGGTTGTTTTGTATTTAAAAAAATATATTTCATATGGGATGACCTCTTTACTTCATTGTGACCCTATTTTGGATTCGCCTTCGCCCCCATTAAAAACTGGCTCGCCCCCAAATTAGCCAGGTTAATTATCTGATGTTTATAATGGAGAAAAAAAACAAAAAAAGAACCAGTTTGTGCGAGATTCGTACTCGGCCTTAAAAGGCACAAGTCGAGTGCACGTGCGTTGCACGTAGGCGAACTATAACAAAGTTGAAACAAAATACATTAAAGTGTAAGGTTAAAAAAAGTAAAACAAACAAAATTTTCATTTTCATTCTGAAGTTAATCATTCTGGACATCTGCGTTGCCTAACATAAGCCTGCACCACAGTATCCAACAGGTCATGTTATGAAGGAGAGCAGGGAGGAAAGAGCAAAACAACAACAATAAAATATAATCTTTGTGGCACGTAACATAATCGATAAGACAGTAACTGGTAATTTAAAGATTCGGACGATAAAAAGGCTTGGATGAGTTGGATAGAAGCAAACAATTTTAATTTTCATCAAGAAATTTTGATAAAGGTGAGTTGGATTTGACGGTCAAAAAAATTAGGACGATGAAAAAGGCTTAGATGTGAGGTGTAGAGGGAGTGTGAAGAAAATAATGTCAAACGGCCATATTTACGGGACGGGACAGCTCTAGGGCGAAAACCGAGAATCAGAATGCGGAAACTGAGTCACCACCCTGCGGATACTCGGTTTCCGCCTTGCATCCATAGTGGTATAGATGCGAAACAATAGAGATATAGATGGAAATCCCTAAATTATAGAGAAATTCTTAACCATAGTGGTTGTCCATCTCTATATGGTAGTGATTTCTCAGTAATCTACGAACCAAAGTGCTTGCTCTTAGGATATCCAGGACAGTACATCTACGAGAGTGCTAAGGTTAATATATATCCCAGTTGTATTAACTCATTTAAGTGAGAGAAACCCCTCTGTTATAACTGCTGTGACCGCCCAGTCAACTGTGCATGTGCAATGTGCATTAAGTGCGTGTACCAAAATAAAATGTTTTCAAAACAAAAGCAGACATAGAACCGGCTAGTCAGGTTCCACTGGTGGCCCAATTAGGCTAGTTTTTTTTACCGATGGCCCAGGTTCTTTACTAACTACACTGTATTAGAAATAGGCAGCTGAGCTAAGTCTATTTCTCAACTTTGATACAGTAACACGCTAACACGTTGCACAAAATTGCTTCTCTACTTTTATACAGTTAAAACAGTCACGTAACACGTTTCACAAAATTGCAACGTGTTCTAGATCTAGTAAGTAATCTATTTCAACAAACCCTAAAACGTGCGGTGGGTTATTTCTACTAAAATATCAAGGTAACCCTAAAACGCATTTCACTCTTCTCTCTCGCTGCTGCTGCTATTCTCCCCTTTCTCCTCTTTCTTTCTGCTGCTGCCTTTTCTTTTTCTCTCACATTTTTTTCATCTGTAAATCACAATACAAAAATTAAAATCATGAGATGGTACTAAAACTGCTAAATGAAGTTAGAGATTACTAAAATCTGGTTTGGGTTTTCTTATATTTGATGAAATTGGTGTATAGAGAGAAGATAGAGTGAAAACGAAAGCTTACAAATAGAAATAGAACCAAACTTTGATTGCACAGGTCTTCTTTTGTGGCCGGAGACAGTCTTATTACAATTGTGATAATTATTTTTCTTTAATGGGTTTTCCAAAAAATAATTTCTGTGAGTGGTGTTTTGCTTAATATTTTCTCCTAATATTAATGGATCTGATAATGGATTTTTTGTAATATACTGTATGTGTTTTGGATTGATGGAATGGGTCTATTTGAATCTTGTTTATTTTTCTATTTTATTTTTTTGTTGTTATTATGATTCAGATGAAAATTTATTTAGGGGGTCTCTGTAGATTTGGTTATATTTGTTGTAAATTTGTTTGTAGTTCAACCAGTGATTGTAGCCGGTGAGATTGGAAACCATTGATTGGTATTTTTAATTGATAAAATTGATGGGTTAATGGTGAAATTGAATGAAAAGAAAAAAGGGGTTTTGCAGAGATCAATAGAATCGAAGATGGAGAAATTAAAAGCTGAACTTGCTAATTGAAGATGAAGAAATTTTAATGGCTGTGTCGCACCAACTGTTCTGAGTTAGTTGAGTTGGATCACTGATTTGCGGAGGGGTAACTTAGTCATTTACTGTCGGTTGAAATCTGTGACGGAATTTTTTCCTCTGCATCTAACGGCTGCGTTATAATTTCGGGAGATCCAACGACGTGCTAGCTCTTTAGATTGTGTTGTTTGCATTAAAGAGGGGGGAGATATAATTTTGTTGTTTTAACAGAGTAACATGTGTATGCACAGTGTCAATTTTGTCATCTATGTAGACACAGTTGTTGCTGGCATATGTCGACCCGGCCTGTCGCAGGAAAAAAATCAGTTGAAAGTTGTTAGAGTCCGTCAGTACATTGGCCCTCCTCTGGTAGCTACAGTATGTAGTGAGATAAATGCTCATTTCTGCATCCGTTAGTTTACATAGTTATTCAGATATCACAGAGCAGAAAGTATATTCACACAAACTCGATCATCCAGAGAAAGAGATAAAGAGGTTTGTTGATATACCATGGAAATAACCTGCTCATCAGCAAACTCATTCACAAAACCCATCTTAACTACTACCGGCAAATCCCAACCAGGGCCGTCTTATGGTTTCGGGATGCTCTAGGCGAACACAAAATATGGGGTCTTTTTTTCTTCTTCTATGTCTCTTGTCTACTTTCTAACAATATTTAAATGGTATGTGTTCTCTTGGACATAGAGAATGAAAAAAAATTGGTAGAACAAACCTTATAACGTGTCAAAAACTTATGATTTTTCTTTGGGTACGATTAACATATCATGAATTGTCAAGGCGGCCGAAGGCCGCGATAATTTTTTTGGAAAATAATGCAGAAGTAATGGACATTCACATTCTCCTAATCCTCTTTTAGCTCCTAAAGGGTTAGAAGGTTGCAACTTCATGGGGGGAAATCCTCCGACCCAAAATCATTCTCTGCATGCATCTAAATTACTCTAACAAAAACTAAAAATCAACCAAAGTACCTCAATCGAGAAGAAAATTAGAAGAAGAATAGAAAGCAAGAAAACTCATTAAATTTGGCTAAGGTAGTAAATAGAAAGAAATTTAGAACTTAAAAGGTGGTCTTTTTTTTTTTTTTGCAAAGGAGAAAGAGGAAGAAGAAAGGAGTTTGTAATCCACGGGACACATATCACATATAGGTAAAAAAAAAAAAAAATTGGGGCCGCCCGCAAATGGGGCTCTAGGCAGCCGCCTAGACTGCCTTGTGGATAAGCCAGCCCTGATCCCAACCTTGTCCATTACCAGCAAACTCACAAAGACGTGTACTCACCTTGAGATGTAAGAATTTACCATGAATTTGTTTTGAAACTCTATCAATTCTATCTTTCTTCTTTTGTATTGTTAATTTGTTCATGCATATAATTAGCTAGTAATGCCCTCATCATATACGTTTGTACATGTTGTTTGGTGGACGTTGGGTTAGTTTAATTTTAGCTTTTTTCTCACGGTAAGGCGCACACTCCTTTCATTAGAGCAAAGCTAGTTTAAGTTTAGTTTTTTCCCACGGTAAGGTATAAACATTACTATGTTGTTTGAGGCAAGGCGAGGCGTCAAACCAATCGCATCACGCCTTAAGCGCTTCAACGCGACTAAGATGCCTGATGCAAAGGGTAGTGAACTAGCGCACCAGGCGCTTTGGGCGCATCACAGTCGAGGCGTTCACCAAGCGACTCGTGCGCCTTTGACGCCTAAGTCTGCGCCTCAGGCGCATTTCATAACATAGAAACATTCTAGACATTGTAAACTAATTGAAACGAATTTCAGGTTTAGTACTAATTTCATTTGTCCTCCTATAATTAGGTTGCAGTATTGCTATATCATCTCCTCTAGATGATAACAAGGCACCAACTGTCCATCCAGATTGGAGGTCATATAGAGCGAAGCTAGTCACCAACGAACAATCAACAAGACCTCAAGGATCATCAAATCTGCCGATGGATGTTAAACCTGTAGAGAATCATCATCATCCACGCGTAACAAACGAAAATACACGGGCACACATTCTAGAGGAACCAAAGAAAGGTTAACTCGACGGTGTCAACATTTTTAAGCAAACAATAATCTGAATCTTTTCAGTTGATTCCAAGTGTTCCATAGGGGTTATATTGAATAAACCTTCGTCCATGACAAGATCAGCGGTGACAAATGGACCACTATACTTTGGAGGGCTGTTGGACGATGATTTGGTACCGGTAAGTCTCATGGAAAATGATGATGAAAAAGTCATGATTAAGAAGAGCAGGATATTTGAAGAAGTAATCGAAGGACTGTACTAGGGGACTAAGCAAACTAGTTTGTGTTGTGTAGATGAAATGGTTAAAAGAAATGAGCTTCGAGTTGAAGATTTTAGAGTTTTTGAAGGGTATTGTTGGTGGGATAATAAGAAATTACGAGATGAGATTAAATCTGGTTGGTGGAAAGTTATAGCATGCATTCCTAATATATTTACATCGCTCAATTAATTTGATTTAATTTTTTTGATTTAAGAGGAAAATTAAATAAACCTAGTATAACTAATGACAGATCTTTTTTTCAAATTCTACTAGATTTGTGCCCGTGCTACGCACCGGGCATTTTTTCCTGTTTA
This sequence comes from Papaver nudicaule, assembly GCA_023529015.1. NCBI lineage: Eukaryota > Viridiplantae > Streptophyta > Magnoliopsida > Ranunculales > Papaveraceae > Papaver > Papaver nudicaule. The sequence goes on from JAJJMA010143529.1 coordinate 14,764, forward strand.
TTTTTACCAACGTGCCCACAAAACAATCTGATTTGTTTTTCAAACACAACAGACTAAAATAGCCTCCCATCCCACTTTTCCTTTAATTTACCTAAAGTTTTCCCCCCCAAATTTATCTTTATCCCCGATCAATTTCTTTAATTTTCATTCCGCCCGAAATCCCTCCGTCAATCATGTCTTAGAGATTCACATCCACATTAGCTTAGCTGAAAAATGGTAAATATCTCCCCCTCTTCAAGGCAAACAACATAATCATCAAAGTTCATCCTTCGTAGTAGCCGTAGGATTATTCTAAATTAAATCACAGCCGTTGGATTGTAGGGACTTTCGACGAAAATTAGTGTTACGCACGTATGGGTGGTGTGTGAACATTTAATGATAGCCGTCGGATTCGGAAAAACCAAAAAATCTGAGCCGCTGGATCTCATAAGGATGCCGTCTAATATTGGGTTTATAAAGGGACTTCGGTATAAATAGCTTATAATAGGTTATTTACGAAACTGCCATTTTTATAAAAATGAAGATGAATATTTAAAATCTCCATATCTTTAAAACTACACGTCGGATTTCTTTGAATTTTGTATATTTGGAAAGCCCTTTGAATTATCTACACAATGAGTATAAATAACAATATCAAAAAAAAAATTATTTGTCAATATGTTCATGTTTTTCCCAAAGTTAGACATATTTTGAAAAAACCTACAGTTATATACGTTGCTTAGATGGGAAAAATAGTGTTGCCGACGTGCAATGCACGTGCACTCTACTTGTCTTTGATAGAGAGGCGATGATGGAGCTGTTGTTTGATTAAAGACGACATCGTTTGTTTCATCCTTAATCAACTAAGTAGTTGTTTCATCCTAACAAATCAATGTTACTTTTATAATTTGTAATAAACACCGAAGAATCGATCAATTGTGCAGCCGTGCAAACCATGTCTAGCTAATTGGTAGTAAAAATCTTGAAATTCTACTTGAAAGTCTTTTTTTTTTTTACTTGAAAGTCTACTTAACTATCTAGTCTAGCCTATAACTGGAATCCTATGGGTATGAAATATTCATCAAATCAATCTTCTCCTGTTCCATTGGTACCTCTCTTTTTTGTGCATCTATTTCCGAGTTCTATGATAGTGTGTCATCATGTTATGTACTTGAATGATCTCTTGTTTAGAAGTACTTCGAACATGAACGTAACATTGCATTCCATATTTCTGCCACATTTTCGGCAATGTTCTCATGCGAATTAGATTTGATATGTTTGTTAGTATTGTTTTTCGGCAAAATAAGTTTTCCTTAGTTCAAAGTTTTTCGTACATACCTCAATGTTAACAGTGCTGATTTCCATTAGTTTAGATATCCTGACATTGTCTAATAGTGTTTCTTCTTTTTGACCCGATGCAATAAAGACAGCCGACCCTGTGCCGTCTCTAACATGCAATTCTACCTTGTCTTTGGAACGGGCCTTGTGACTTTTTTTATCTCTCTGTTAATCCAGCAGTGTCTCTTGTTGCATTTGGGCATGCCAAAACAATGTCGAGCCTTTCACAATGTCGATGACTGTTGCTTTGAAAGTGAATGTTACACCCTTTTCTTTTATCGTTGTTAGTATTGTATTGTTTTTCTGTTTGTGGCTTAATAAATTAAGATGTACAATAATAATATACATTCGACACACAAATATTTGTTTTGATTTTAGCAAGAGATTATGGAGTCTAGGAGTACTTGCGGCCTTGTGCGCTTGTTATCCTATCGATGCATGGTATCTCCTCTTTTTAGGGATTGGCTCAACACTCAATTCAGCTTGAAACTGTTGTGTCTGGGCATCTTTTTTTAGGTAAGTATGTGTCAGTGTCAGTCCTTTGCTTCATGCTGAGGACCTCTGGTATGTCCAAGTCGACATAGAATATGTTTCCTTTAGATGTGATGAGCACGTATTCTCCTGTTAAACATACATATTAGGTTCAATATGGTTAAAGTGTAAATCTGGAGTATAAACTATTATAATTCTTAGTCTTACCATTGAATTTTTGGACCGGCTTCCTCTGTTATTTCCTGCGTACTATCCCCGCTTTCAGGTTTGTAAGTCCTCCAATTATGTCTGCAGACATTACCAAGTACCACAAATATGGTTTGGATTTAAGCTTAGGTATTTTTACCGTCGGTTTTCTTCTAGTACCAAGTTTTGCCACCACACCTCTCCAGCAGTGCTTCAAATTCTGTTAGTATGAATTTGTACCTGCGGTATGATTTTTTCAAATTTGTCGTCAGTATGCTGATGCAAAAGAAGAAGAGCTTCTTGTTTCCAGAAGTTGAAAATAGTTTATCCATATTCACTGTATTTGCATCATGAGTCGAGCTTTTTGGTAAGAGAGAATATCTAAACCACAATCGCGGTGGACAAATCCGTAATTAACAACATCGGACCTCTTTAAGAGTCATCTTAAATAAGATTAAATGTCCACCATTCATCTCCATGATCCTCCAAGGCATTGCTGCCACATATAGAAAGGCTTGACATCGACTTGTCTTTACCCGAAGCTAGCCGAGCTGCATAACAAACTGAAAGAGTAGTATTAGTTTTCCTAGCTTAGAATGGTTAGCACTTATACATCTAACATAATATTCTTTTACAATGTAGTGATCATAGATGTACAAATGCCAACCAAACTCAGCTAGAAGCGGCATTTTATCAGATAGTCGTGATTCATCTGGAGTACATCAAATACCAATGTGATAAAGAGTATTAGACAGCACAAATCTTAATACCTAAGTATACTGAATTTTTAAAGCTGCTTCTTAGCAACGAACCTGACTTGATCCAAATGTCTACGTTCCTTTAACATCGGGTATAAAACCAAGCAGGTACCTACACAAACAGAAATAAGCAGTTAAAAGTCACAGAAATAAGCAGGCATGCAAATTCTGATACTGGGATTCCAACAAACAAAAGGAAGAATGCCCATCCATACCTTCAAACAGAGGCATACATCGTCAACCTCTCTTGAAACCACCATCAGCTTATGGATTGAAAGTCGAAATTATAGCTAACCCCTCTTAACCTTTGCAAACTTCCAAAATACCATTATACCATACATCCATGGGCAATTGACAGGTTCATGCACATCCATCTAAAGTGTATAAACTGTAGAAGATCAAAACTTGTGTTGCTCTTAATTAGTCTGAGGCATCTATGTATAATACTGTCAAAGCTTAAGTTCCGCAATAATGGGGTTTAACCTCAGTCAATTGAATTAAATAGTAAACGACCATTGAAATAAGATGCTTCAGTTCTGCAATTGAATCAATAGGTAATTGATGAAGTTAGTTGGCAGCATAACAACAAAGATTCTACTATGACGTGCTACGATGTTCTTTCTTGCTTCATCTACTTCAAAAAAAAAATTATTGCTTCTTCTACTTCAAGCTTATTAGGGGTTTGGCTTCGGTGGATCAATTGAAGGGCTAAACACCCAAACTATTACTAAATTTAAAACATTAATTGATGAAGTGATTTAAGAAAAAAAACTAATATCTGGAGTGCAAAAGTGTTTAATATCATACCGAGAGCAGGAAGTCGATTGGCTTGAGCTGAATCATACAGGTTTAGGCCTGCTACAAAACCCTAACCGTAAAAATCATTGTACAACCATATCGAATGAAGAAACCTTAGAAATTGGAATGTGAATTGAGCTCGACAACATATTGTATAGAAGAACGATCGAATACCTAGAGGAAGAACAGTAACTCCAGGAAACATCAACGTCTCACTGCCGTAAAGAATCCAGATGAAAAAAGTATAGCTTGGGTTTCTGGAAAAGACGGAAAAATTGCTTTTATATATCAGCTACAAAATTCTAATTTAGTGCGAAAAGACGGAAACAGGCCCAAAGGGGGAGCGAAAAGACCCGGCCGGCATTCCTAGCTTTAAAGTAGGTAACCATTGTTTTAACGAAGTTAAATTAGGATACACTTGGCAAATATTAATTGGTCTAAAACTTCGTTAGCTAGAGCAGGTGTACGTTACCAACGTGGGTGAAATTTTAAAAAAGTGTAAACATGGTGTAAATGTTTTTAAACCAATCATAAGAGGGCAAGTGTCCTCCTTAGAATGTCCGCACCATAGAAGCCCTCTCTCGGCCAATAGAAAGTCGTGGTATTGTCACCGTGCAACGTGAGAGCTTTTATCACTTAGGCTTTTAAATCTTTAGATTATTTCCGTCCTACGAAAAGTGAATATGAATCATCACATTAGTGTTTTAGATTTCATTCAGGGCCCTCGTAAAAGAAAATAGGACCACTACGTCGCCAAGCTATAGTGTCAACCTAAATAAGAGAAGTCTAAACGTAGCACGGGCTTCTGCCGAATTTTGTCCCGAGTGGAACTAGTGGTGGGACCCACATTCAGTCAACCAATTCCCAATACATCAGTCACTTTACGATCAACGTCGGATCCATTCATGGGAGAAAATGCGTCAACATAGCATTAGCGCATTACTCATGTAGGTTGTTCAGCTGAAGGTCCCCCCCATACCAAGACCACCTTACACCATAGTACAACAATTTTTTCCAAAAATCTAGATATACCGTGAGAAAATCTTGCCGTATATCCCACCCCTCACAACTAGAGTTTTGAAACGGCTCCACTTTTGCTCCACTCCTAATGCCAATGCTACAGTCACAGCGTACCGTTCAGAGAGAACTCGAGAAAAATTCTTAGATTTCTGGATGTCAACGTAGAATCATTTAAAATTGCCCTCCAACCTATAGTGTGCATTCGTTATGTTCTCTCGTAATTCAGAAGTTATTATTAAAATTAAAATCACCAAGCATGTGAATATGCTTTGGCGACCGCATTCACCAGCTACAGTTTAATTTGCCTGAGCCCACCCCTCTGATTAAGAGCTAGGTAACTAGTGAAGCCATTTTAGAGATTTTGGCCACTTCTCATACCATTTTTACAAGCAGAAATGATAGACCGTCTATCCTGCCCCTCACATGAGGTGGAGTTCCCAACCTGTCAACCCACCAATTCATAAGGGGCTAGTTTTTAGGTCTCACTTCATGTGAGAGGCAGAATAACCCGTGATCAATAGAACACTTTTATTTTAAAAGTGAATGTTGGGAAGTCCATGATAGCCGTGAGTGCAAGAGACTTGAGTACTAATTGCAATCGAAAACTCTTGTTAATTGATAGCCTAAAATTATAGTCCAAAATATCGGTAAAGCAGACATGCAGCCACTGTTGGTTGACACTATTACATCCGGTCCCATCATTATCCTAGGCAGTGGTTTGAAATCGTAAGTACCACAGACCACGACCTTTTCTGGTTAGCGGAAACATAATTAACTGGGCCTGGGCTTTGCTTGGCTTGGGCATGTAAGAATTCTACCACGTTTTGCACTACGTATTGGTGTTTGCCTGTTTGGTGATGGACTTTTGCTTTGGTAGTGCAGACATAAATTGCAAGTCAACAAGACGTGTGTAGGCAGTGTCTAGAATTTCTCCCCACTTTCGTGGAATCCTAACCACCACTATAAAACCATTCATTCCCTCAAAACAGTTTCATCACTCAAACACACTCGTTAACAAAGAAAAACACTTCGATCAATCAATTCAAATGGCACAAGTTTTGAAGAAATCAGAAAACAATACTAGAGAGTTGAAGTCTTTATTAGAAAATCTAAAGATACTAGCTAATGAATGTGAGAAAGAAGTCGAACCCGAGAAGCTTAGCTTAAAGAACGCAATCCAGAAGGAAAACCGGAAACAAATGCAAATTCATGCAAGGAATATTGTTCGTATGAGACAAGAAATAAGAAATTATTTCCAAATCTCACATCGTCTTGATTCTATGGTGGATTCTATTGTTGAGTCTATTGATTCTTCGTTAGAAACCGGAAATTCTAAGAATTTGGTGTAAACAATGGATGGCATTGAGAAGCGATATTTCAGTGAGGAAGTTGTGGCCAAGTTCAAGTATTCGTCGGCTACCGAGAACATGCCAGTTTTTATGTTTGAAGATGAGAAAGTTAATATCTGATTCAGAAAGTAGCGGATGAATATCATTTGAAGGTTTCAGTTGGGTTAGAGCACTCATCCGGAACGCCGACAATTCGGAACGAAGTGAAATGGTTTAATGACGGTGAGGTGAAGACCAGAAGAACTACCAGCTGCTTCAACATGTTCGCTTGTTTCTCCTATGAATTCTTAGTTTTTGCATAAAACTTTATAAATTTGAGTCGATTCCTAACAAGCTATGATATTCAGGATGTCAAGGAAATAGCAATTCAACTTAAAGTTGTCTCAATTGTATATACACACGATTACATTTGTATTCATTGGTGCTGAATTTTTTTTACACTTCTTAAAATATTTCTAGTACTTGCAAAGAAATCCACTTACCGTAACATTTGATAATAGACTTTTTTTTTTTTTATCCAACATTGACAATGGACATTACATTTGGTTCCTAAATTGGGGTCCGACTAATTCATCATTTACAAAGTAATCGCCCCAAAGCTTTGAACCGAACATACTTGGCTAGTCAAAAATTCCAACATTACTAATGTGCCCTACCAATTCTATAAGGGGCGTGTCTCTCTGCATGCAAAATTTGTTAGTCTCATATGGAGAGTGGTTTCCCCCCGTATGTTTGAAAAACTAAATGGGCTTCGGGATATCAGTAGCCCAACTTCCAGACTTGCACAAGGAGTGGTATTGAAATTGAAGGTTACGGCATTTCTATCATTCCATAAAGTCCAACAGATTGCAGCAGGCAGACGCTTTGAAATTTCTTTAAGGCGAAATTGATAAAAGGATGGTTGACAAATTCTTGATAAGAGTCATGGCTCATGCAAGAATTTGAACGATTGATGGACCTGTTAGATTCCAAACCACATCTCCAAATTTGTTCAGATAAAGTGCAATCCAAATGGGCTATCAACTTGCTTAGAGCATCCACAATGGTGGTGCTATAATGGGTTCTATAGCTATATATAGGATCCAAAAGGGAAAAAACCAACCACAGTCTTCGTGTTATACCCAAATATAGGATAGCATTTCTAGGGTTTCGTCTCAAATTTGACACCCCAGATAGCATTTACTGGAGCGCAGTTATATAGGACGTTCCATGGTCAGCGTGCACTACACGAAATCCAGTTTTTACCAACAGCAGCAATAGTCACGGTTTGCATTTCAGCAACGCGCATACGCTGTTGGGAAGCTCGTAACGTCTTTAATGGTTACTGAAAATGCGATCTGTTACAATGCACCGTGTTTTTGTTGGTGCAATTACCCGCCTACCCTCAATATTTGGGTGCACTTCCTAAGTTAGCCTCGACTTTTCTTTTCCCCGCCCCACTTTTGGGCTGATGAAATTTCAACCCCAGCATCGTAACAGAACCGGATTTTTATTTCAAAGGATTAACTTAATACCACAGATCCGAAAATAAGAAAACCCAAAAGAAAATAAAAGAAAATCAACTGAAATTATCAAACCATTTATTATTTCTGAATTAGCTCAGCTGTATGTCCAACACCAACAACTTAAGCTGCCACATCCACTCATTTCTCTCGTTGGTTTCTTTTTCTCCACCGGATTCTTTTCTATCACCAGTTTCTTTCCCTGCCGACGTCGATTTTGACCGCCAAATTCGTCGAGCACAGTGAGATTTAGCGTGCGGGAACTTCATCAACATCATTGAATCAATCAAATCTTCTATGAAATATCGATTTGGAAACTGGTTTGAGTTTAGTCAATTTCTTATAGAAGGATTGAAACTGATTTCAAATTTTGGATCTGACGATGCTCTATTGGTTAAGGTATTTCACTTGTATCCCTTTGAATTGGAAATTTACAACATCTATAGTCGAAACCATTGAGTGTTAATGATTAAATTTCTGGTTATGAGTATTGAAGGTCTGAATCTCTCAGATATGTTTGCTGTTGTAGGATTTTTGTTGATTTGTCTGACTTTTGTGTTTGTTGATTGTCATTAGAAATGTAGATGTGTTTTAAGTTCAGGGTAGTTTGTATTTCCATGTGATTGTAGGTGTGGTTAGTTCATATATTGTACTCTGGTTTGATAATGTTACACTGAAAAGTTTACACATTAGGAAAACAAGCTAAGAAAAGCAAAATCAGAAAACAAGTATCCCAATTGATTATAGAGCTAGAGAGCATTACATTGCCTAGTGCTATATTGAGCAATAACAATACAAAACTGCACAATACAAATACACAGAACTGAACGAACCAAAACTATATTGAGCAATGTAGTGCTAGTGTTATGGTGCTGAATCCCTTTCAGTTAATGACAGAATCTCGTTTACCACCAGACTACATTACATTGCCTAGTGCTAGTGTCTATAAAGTCAGCAACCCTATGAGAAATCTACCTACATTCTATCTGTTTATTGGTTGTTTGAAATTCTTCAACCAGAATTCTGGCTCTAGAGTTTTGGCTCCATGTAATTTGGCACTTGAAGCAGGAGTCCCATAGAGTACATAACATTGCCTAGTGCTAGTGTTCTATAAAATCACCATTTCCTTCTCTGAAAATCACTCACTCTTTCTTCAATTCTTATCAGTGAAAATCATATTCAATACTTTCAATCTTTTGTTGTTAATCATTCAGACTTTCATCCCCACTTTCAATCATTAAAACAAAAAACAAAGATATTCATATTCATTACATTAACAAAATAGTTCCATTAAAGATATTCATATTCATCATTTACAACCAGTTAACAAGGGCTACTTCGCATCATAGCCCAAAATCCCCAAAACAACCTGAACTTTTCCCAAAATCCACCTGAACTTTCCCCAAAACCACCAACCACCAAAAAACATCAACACTTAAAACCGATAAATAACAACCTGAGCAGACAAGAAGAGACAAAGACTACTACTACTACTACCTAATTAGCCGTCTTCGAGAGGATTTTTCTTCAAGCTTCAATAAATTGAAACCTCTCTGGAAGATAACAAAATTGATGAAGATTTACAGATATGGTCTGCAGCGAGGGAATTTAGTCATCATCCTCGGCACCATGATCTGAGTCATCTCCCATCATGTGGTAATAGTCCTCATGATCAATATCATCATCAGCACTGGAAGCAGGAGTCCCATAGCCTTTCCTTTCATCATATTCTTCTTCATTTTCCTCTGCATCCTCATCCTCCAACTCTTCAGACGACTCAGATTCCTGCTTCTCATCAGATAAGGGTTCAAGCATGGTTCTAGCAAAAATCGCAGGGTATTGGGTTTTCTCCTTCCAATACAAACGGAAAAGTCTCTCCCTTTCTTTCTGACGATCTCTTTCATCTTCAGATGTTGTATCCTCTTCACTTTCTTCCATTGCTACTTGACCTTGATTCTCCTCGTCTTCACTTTCTTCTTCACTTTCTTCTTCAGTTTCACTTCTCCTCCCATAATGATCATCACCACCCATCTTTCTGATTTTCCTTGCCTCCCTCTGGCTTAACCATAGATCAAACTCAGGAGTATGATCAGATATCAACTGAAGAAATTCCTCTCTCGCTTTCTTTATCTTGATTTGACTTTTCAATTCATTCACCAAGTTTTCCATTGAAATCCGCGACAATCAGAGAGCAAGTTTTTTCACGAACTGAAAGTATACATAATCTTCAGCCTTGTTTGCACCATTGTTGTTGTTCTGATCAGCATTGTTTGCACCATTGTTGTTGTTCTGATCAGCCATTGTGGTTTCTCACTTTTCTCTATAATTTCTCTAATTACTCTATATTTTGGTATACCTTTGCAAATCTCCTCTTATCATTGCAGCAAGATTAACGCGTCTATTTATGCACATTTACTGCCGGTGGTTATTTCCAATGACAACGGTTCCTTTTCAGACACAACTCTGATCAAAAGTCATCTCAATTTCCATTTCCATATGCCCATTTTTATCTGTTGAGAACACTCCTCCTCCCACGCGTTTCCAGCACCATCATTAGCAACATTTATTATTAGTCATTACCTAATCCTATCATGTAGCTGTGGCTAGGACGGCTGGTCTAGTCTGGTCTAGCTGTGTCCAAGCATGGGTCTAGGCTGGTTTATTCTTCTTTTTCTGCGTTTTCCTATGTCCAAGCATGGGTCATGGGTCAGTTTTATTTTCTAGTAATTTTTAGCAAAATGCACAAATTAGGTCAGAATACCAACAGTTGCCGGCGGTTAGAATATCAACAGTTTCCGGCGAATACTAACAGTTGCCGGCGGTTAGATTACCAATAGTTGCCACTTATCATAAAATATTAGGGTAATATAAAACCATGGGCGTGATTAGAGAGATTCAAGGTTGAACATCACCCTTTTCCAATTTCTCTGCAACCATGAATCCCAATCAAAAACCAACTAATAATGCTCATTTGCAACAGTGAGGAGGATGGTTGCAAATGTTCCAACAATGGAGAGGGGTGAAGGTTCAAATCAACCTGAATTTGAAGAAGTGGATGAAGAGAATCCGACTGATGAGAATGAAGAGAATGTTGAATTTGAAGATGGGGATTCCTGGTGTTGCTGCTGCTAATATTGTTGCTGGTGCAAATGCTGGTGTTGCTGCTGCTAATATTGTTGCTGCTGCAAATGCTGGTGTTGGTGTTGCTGCTGCTGCAAATGCTGACATTGAGATGATTGACCTTGTTTATGATTGAATGTTTCAATTTAAGTTTCTGACATAGTCATGTTTTTAGTTCTTTGTTTAAGTTCATATGTTTTTGGGATGTAAGAATTATCAGTACAATGTATAAGTCAGTACAATTGTGGTTTTTGGTTTATATTGGGATGTAAGATTTATCAATGCAAGTTCAGTACAGTTGAATACTGATCACACAGAATTGAACATAAATTAGATTAAACATTCCTACTTTGTTCAACATCCGGTACATTTAAAAAACCCAAAAATTGTCAAATCCTTTAGAACTTGTGCATTAACATTACATAAACAAGACTGCCATGTAATTACACCAAAAGTTAAATCATCCTTGATTTTCAGAAGTCACTTGATCCTTGTCTGCTGGTGCTTCAGAGTCATTTGGTGCTTCAGTGTCATTTGGTGCTTCAGTTTCATTTGACCTCTCCTGTTCTCCAGCCCGCACCACACAGTCAAACTGCAAATATGCACTAGTACAAAAATGGCCTTTAGTGACAGTTCAAGATCCGAAACCATGACAGTTCATTTGTGAACTGTCACAAAAGAATAAGCTATGACAGTTTCTGATCAAAACTCTCACCAATAATGACTAACAGTAGTGACAGATATTTTAATTGTTACCGAATGATAATACAATGACAGTTTTTGTAGAAAAATGTTACCTATTGTAATTATTCCATATAAAAACTGTCATCGAATGGTACAACTTATAGATGACAGTTCTTTAACTACCGTCACTTGTATTACATTCCGATAAAAAGACTGCTGCTACACGATGTGTTAGTTTTGAGTACACGTAGTGGGTCTCATCTCTCTCTCGAGTCTCGACTCCTTCGCCTCATTTTTGTCGAAAACCCCAAAAGAATTCCTCATACCATCTCCCTTTTTTTCTTCCATTAATTCTTATCGTTGTTCAAAAAGATCACATATCTCATGGTTTTTATCTTACTCAGGGATCTCATCGGTTACTCTAATCTAGGGTTTCACCTTTCTCACTTGTTCTTAAGTTTTTCCAATCTGTTATTGTGTACAAAAATCGATCTTCGAAGCTCTCTCCTTATCTCCGTTAGCAACGACATGAATCTCTCGATTTCTTCTCGTGAGAAAAATTATGGTACTGAGTTAATTGATTGGGTTTTTGATACTGGTCACGAGGATTCTTAATATGTCTCTGTGATTTCCCAAGGTATAATTTTTTTTTTCAAGTGAAATCAGTTTATTATGATTTGGGTTTATTTTAATTTTCTATTGAAATAGATCGACTTTTATTTCCTCCCAACTTATACTTCCTTTTCTGAACAATTCTAATTCTTCCATTCTTTCGTCCTGTAAAAACAAATGTAGGTCGACCTAATAGCGATGGTAAAATGGCCTCTGCTGAGCAATTGGTAGTCGATCTTTGCAATCCCGATCTTAGAGAAAACGCTTTCCTTGATCTATCTAAGGTGAGAAAACCCTTACTTCGATACTGGCTCAATTTGTTTGTGAAAATCGATTTTTATATCTCCAGTGCACTTTTAGGGTTTCTGTTATAGAGGAGGAAAATTTCATATCTAATTAACGATTTTCAGTGATGGGTTTCGTTTAAAATAGATCGATTTTTACTTGTATAGTTTGCATTTCAAGTTCTGACTCAACGATTTTTGCTTGATTACAATGAATTTGTTTCTTGATGTTGGTGGATTGGAAGATGATTTAAACTCTGAATTTGGTGACTTAAAGAGTTATAATTTGGGTTTACCTATAATTTTTACTTGATGTTTTGTGTATCTAAAGCTATCGAGGGTTGGATTGTTTTGATTACTGGAATTCATGAAGAAGCTCATGAGGATGATCTACATAATGCATTTGATGAGTTTGGGTAAGTGAAGAATTTGCATCTAAATCTTCATAGAAGGACTGGGTTTGTCAAGGTAAGCTCATTTTGATTTCATTCAGCATATTTATACATTTTTTGTTATTAGCAGGAAGCATAACTCGTTACGAGTATAGACCCCACAAATTTATCTGTATCATAGCTCTTTTAGTTTTATAATGAACGACATTGGTTAGGACAACATGTTATATTGTATGAAAACATACAGATGAAAGCCTACAAGTTGTTAATAAAAAGAAATATCTTTCTGCATTCTTCTTCTTTTGAGAGCTCTGTGTTACCCTTTAGTTCCGCCTTCTGAAGTAGACAATGGAACTCATAAAAGGTTCTATTTAAATTTATCATTAGTCACTCTCGAAGCATTGGTCCTCCAATCAGTGTTCCTCGTGAAGGGCTCTTGTTGTACTAAATCCTTATACTGACTTTGTTAAGCTTTCACTTTGTAGTTTGTAGGTATTGATGCAGATATACTGTAGGGAATTTCTTAATGTTCCTAACTGTAATTGTGAATTCTCTTTAGTACTCAGGGATATGCATCGATCGAATTTGAGAAATTAGGTGAAGCTCAAACTGCCATATCTACAATGAATGGCATGAGAACTTCTAACACAGATCATCTCAGTTGACTGGGCTTTCGGCAACGATTGGATCCTCCCATGGTTGATTCTTTACTTTACTGTCTTGTTTTGTTTTTCTTCGATCGGGCACCATGGCAGTGGTCATCTAGTATATGTTCTCCTTTATATCGAGCCCTAGTTTTGGAAAGATCATTGTTGATTCTTTTTGTTTGATATTCTAGGATTTCAAGCTTGTCATTCACAGAGATGCAGGTTTTGTAAATTTTTCTTTGCTGTTTCAAATTTTTAGAATGTTGTTGGTATCTGCAATTGTAGCTGCATTTTCTTTGATTTTTGTTTCAATTTGGTAACTCTTCGTTCATGTTCCAAAGCAACAGAGCCTGTGGCTTGGGAAGTGAAGAGGATTTGGCTTTCATAAAGCTGAAATGTTCAACATTGAGACCAGGTTGGTGAACATGCTAAATGACTACTCTTTGACTGTTTTCAGGAGAAAAATACAGCCATCAATAGTTAGTTAAGGAATCAAAAGAAATCCCAGTTGGGGTACTGAGCTCATGTTTATTCGATGATTTCTGGATGCTTTTATTTTTACGTTATCGTGGTGTTTTCCACTATTTGATGTGTACAGGTTGTTTGGTGAAATCAGTCAAGGTTGGACTTGCATCATAGCTAGCATTTTTCTTTCCTAGTATGAGGTCTGCACATTTTAAGATTTGAGTTTTCTAATACTCTTTATTACGTTGGTCTTTGACATACATCCCAAATAAATCACTATTATTAGAATGTATAAACTATCTGAGCTATCTTGCAGGGTCGTCTTCTAATTTGGATAGATCCATAATCTTCTCTTTATGTTTGTTTTTTTGCTTAATTTTGAGTTTTGGAGCATCTGTCTGCTTTGTATGTTTTCGGATTCTACAATCCATAATGTTCCTTCTTTGAGTGTTCTGTGCGACTAAATTTTACTCTATATCGTATAAGGCTCTTTTCTCTTATACTAGATGTCGATTACTTTCATTGTTCATTTCTTTCAATGCTCCAACTTTCAACCTACCATGTCACATTGAATAATTGGTTAGTTAATTTTTTTTGAATTTACTTGCAGGGTTCTTCTACTAAAGAGAGCAGCTGCCACATCTACTTTCAAATCTATGCTGCGAGATAAAGGAGATATAAGTTATAACTACATGTTCCCTGTTCCCGTTGGTCCAGGGTGGGTGTTTCTATGGACAATTTCTCAACACATATAAATCAAACTGATTTTCACTTGAATTTGATTTTTTTTCCTTAGTTTGATTCTGACGAATCTTGTATTTTGGATATTCAGATATGTCACTACACAATAGGAAAGTCTTGCTTTCAGCAAAATAGTAGAAAATTGGGAAACTGTTAATTAAAGGAATGCCACCCACAGGACTCCAATGTTTGTCAAGAAATGTTTCATATGGTCGTTTTTATGCATGGTATTTCTTATAGCAGAGAACATGGTTTTTATCTATTTTCGTGAAATAGTTGATAATTTGTCACAGGGTTTTCAGATGAATCGGATCCATGTTTGTTTAGATTGTCTAACATCAAAGTTTGATCTGAATCCTTTGATTGGACAGTCAGATATTAGACTTTGAGGTTAGTGAGCTTTTTAAGGATCATTTGTTTAGTTTGCTTCCTATGGAGCTTAAGTGACGTTTTACTAATTAGTTTGTTAATAATAGGTCTATTTTTTGTCATCTAAGAGTTGGATCATTGGCTAAATGATTTTATCTATATTTTTCTATTTGACCTAAAAATGTCATTGACATTTTCTGGCGTTGTATACCTGAATTTCCAGGCTTTGTTAGCTGAGGTTGTTACTACAGAAGCAAGTGATCAAGTGAGTGTAGATGGGAAGATTGTTCTTTCTTCCTGGTCCACTGCTAAACAACTTTGAAAGTCTGATCCTAAATATCATGGGATGCCGAGGAAAGAAAGAGATACCGTGTGGCGCCAATATGTGGATGAAATGCAGTAAAAGCAAAAATGTGGGAGGGAGACAAGCTTAGCACACATATGCGAACAATAGAAGCTACCGATTCAAGGAGGCTTCACAAGCTGAGCTAGCTGCAAGGTTAGAGAAACAACTTCATTATTAAAGGCCGCATCACAGCCATAACTGGAGAGCTATATTGATTTGTGAGCTTAAGTTTGTTATATCTGCTTAAGAAAAGGAGCTTGGGAAACTTAGTAAAGGATCAAAGAAGCTCAAGGAGAAGGTCAACTTGATCAACTTAACAAAAAATGGCAATGGTTTATGCTATCTTTATTAGTTTTTTTTTAAGTCAGTATTTTACGTTTATGTCACGCATCAACTTGTATTTAACTTTTTCAATTTGGAATTTCTAGTTTTGTATACTTATAACATATTAAATAATAAATTAACTGAGTTTGATGCCAATTAAAAAGTTCATTTAATAGTTAGTATTATTTTTGTATTGAATATTTATGAATTGCAATATTAGAATATCATGAGGTTTCAATGACAGTTTTGTTTAAGAAATGTTGTTTAATTTGTCAACTATGACAGTTTTCTTTAAAAAACTGTCACCTTAAGAAAAGCAATAAATTTCTAATGACGGTTTCATTTATAAAAATGTCATCTTAAGCCTTAACAATGACAGGTTTCTAAAGAAACTGTTGCCTTATAAGCATGATTTGGTGACAGTTCTTATAAGATCTTTCGTGACAGGGGCTTATGTGACAGGCCATAAGTTTTTCAAAAACTGTCGTATAATTATTTTGGTGACAGTTTTAAACTGTCACCTAAGCCCATTTTTGTACTAGTGATGGAAAATTGAACATATTATTGACAAGTTCTGTTTTCACATTTCTAACTCAGATTCACATAACAATCTGGATATCATCAAATATTAAAGCTACAACCAATATAACCAATCGAACTTGAAAAAGAAGGGGTACCGAAATACTACCAACTTTTCGTTTTGGCTCGTGAGTCTTATGGTAAAGAGTTTGGACGATCTCAAAAATCAATATCCAAAC
>JAJJMA010143544.1:4240-29015 GCA_023529015.1 Papaver nudicaule
CATTTTCTTACTGAATACTTCACTTTCTCCGCCTGATACTCACTTGAGTTCACTATTACACTATCAATCTGCGCCTGAAAAAATGTTTGAAAATGATCTCGGTTGAACTCAAAGGATTCTTACTCTACAATTAGTGCATCAGTGCCTGCCAAAAATACAGTCCATCACACGGAAAATCTCGCCCAAACACATCGGGGCTTTCCAAAGATCACTTGGAGAGATGTCCACCATGTTCCACCCAGGGCGCTCAAATACACGAACAGAATGGTAGCGTACCATACGTCGTTGCGCTCGGGGACTGTACCATGAAAGAAAATATTCTCGCCACACATGGAAAACCGCCTATCAAAGAATCCACCTCATAAGTGGAACAGGGACTCGAACACACCATTTCGGATTGTCAAACGCGAGGTATTCATTTGTCACCTCTCTTTACTTTGTACAAAATGCTTCTTCTGCCTTCTATTCATATTCGAACTCGTGATAAGTGCTCATACTCACACGACACCCTCCTGCGATCAAGTAGTTATCAACTAGTATGATTGTTGAAGAGACGGCGCCTCCTCAACAATCAGGGGACTAATGGGTTGATAACCTTAATACATCGCTGGTTTCCCTCAAAGTTCAACTTATTTACACTTCAATATCAGCAAAGTACTCCTAAACAACAACATAGACAATAAGTCGAACCCAAAACCGCCAGTTACTTCTTTAGCGCGTCTAAGCCATGTAAACAAAAAATGGATACTTGGGGACTAATGCCCTTGCACGATAGCAGATTACCACAAAAACACAAATTAATTTTCACTTGCGCGCCTCTCCAGCTAACACAGGGCATAGTATCAAGCGGTCACATAAAGATATATCATAATTGTTAAAACAATCAATCCTCGCATCAGACCATCTTGTAAGAACAAAATTGAATCAAAAGTCATCAATCACTACCCCTTGTCATATGCCGAGTTCTAGCAGAATGCTGAGCTCGCTCATTTGGTCGCAAAGGCCTCTAGCGCACCATTGGAACGCGGCGAGAATGGCGCCTCGTAAGATAAACTCTATACGAGTTGAGCTACAAATTGTCAACTACCTTACTAACGCACCATAGTCATAAGCTTCTAAAAGCCATGCACGCGCTATTTTCGCATCTGTTCATATTTAGAAAATAAAATAAATCATCAGTCGCTACGACTTATCACATTCCAAGTTTGGACCAAAAAAACCGAGCTCGCCTATCTTCTCGCAAGAGCTTTGAACGCACCATCCAAGCGCGCCCACTACTATACATGCGCCTCTCTTCCAAACTGTCTCAGACAAATCTCCTCGTATATACCTACTGCCGCCTACACCAAAATCCACCGCATATCCCTCCTCTTCGTGTTCTTCTTTCAAAATCAATGGTATTCTCTCCAGCCGCTATGAATCCAATACGCGCTTAAATGATTAAATTTTTTATGTTTACTCGTCGAACCATCACACGCGCACACCCCTTCTCTTCTAAATTGTTCCCCTTCGTCCATCCTCACATCGCGACGCCCTCGCCCTAATAATTTTATTCAATTTTGATGCCAAAAAATCCACACTTGTCGCGACAGAGTCAGCAGAGTAAGAAGAAACCACCAACGCGCACCAAAGGTATCCATGAGTGACTGCTGACCAGGCCAGAATGCCTGCCCAAGCAGTCAGGGGACTAATGTGGATACCTAGAATTTGGTTAGGTCCTACAAGCCTTACTAAGGCTCCAAAGCCCATAAAAGAGAGCCCATGGAGGAGTCAGAAAGGGAAAATAAGAAGTCAAAGCAGCAAGACCAGAAGTCAGGATAAGCTTTAAAGTGAAGGAGTGGCATTTTCGTAATAAAGAGTTTGTGGGACACATGTCACCATGACATGAGAGAGAGATCTCTATAAATATCAAGGGAAAAGTGTTTGAAAGGGGATCTCTCATAATTATTATTTCACCTCTCTCTACTTTTCTCTCTCTTCTCTCTCCTAGGAAATGCCCTCTGTGGTTAGGACTAGACTCTCATAAGCACCCATTCACAACTAGCAAGTATCTAGAAGATACTAGAAGAGGTGTTTGATGTTCTATGAACATCTTGGCCAAGAAGTTTAAGGTTTCCTAACTTAGACAGGATTCATAGTTTAGATGAGTTTCCTAACTCATAGATTTCCTAGTATAGGAAATCAGTGCCTCTATATAAAGGGGGCTAAGCAATAGAAGAAGACATGCTTCTTTCAGAACTTCTTATCAGACTCCTAATACGGAGAAGAAGTAGAAGCATCAAGAAGAATAGCTTGTAGAGAGTTTATCACGACAGGCTTGTTGAAAGACTTCTAGCCGACCTCTTGACAGAACTTCTCAGAAGACTGCTTAGACAGTGTAGAAGTAAGAGGCATAGAAGAAACTAGCTTGGAGGGAGAATTATCTAGAGTTAGAAGAAGAGAGTAATTTGTATTACTAGATTAAGAAGTTTTAATAAAGAAGAAGCTTTAAGCTAAGTATCTCGAGTATTCGTTTATCTTGTCGAATTTCTTTTATCGATATTGTCTCAACGTATTTTTATCAATCTGTGCCTGATCGATTTCGTATCAAAAATAGTCCGTTACAAAAAAAAAAAAATTCATATGTTCACTATTTTTATTTTAATCCTTAAAAAATGTAAAAAAATAATAATAAGTGTACCAAAAAAGTGTATAATAACGAAGAATTTTGAACAATTTAGACTCCATGTTCCTAATCAGTAATCACATTAAGCTGCGATGAGAAATTATTAGGCAACAATGAGACAAACTAGCTAGTAGTATTTGGTGTGAAATTTCTCACTATTTGACCAGGAAGACAGCATACATGGAAACAAACAACAAAGACACGAATTCTTGACCAGAAATCAATAAAAATAACACATTTTCAAAGAGTTCTTCCAAAAATATCTAAAATTTAATACATAAAACTACCTTTTGATGACTACTATAGACCTTGACCCTATTATTTTTACAGAAATGCCATCAGGGTCTAGACTATGAATTCAAAGGTGTAGACTATAGGGTTGATGGTCCAGACCTTGGTATTGAGGTGTAGACCATTCTACTATAATATTGACGGTCTAGACCAATTTGAATCTACATGGCGTCTATGTGGCGACCCTTAACTTAGGGTCTACACCTTGGGAAGTAAAGGTCTACACTTTTGAAATTCCAAAAATAGCATTTTTTATAAAGTCTAGACCAAGGTTGTGAAATCGTGAATCGCAGAACGAATCGTTTTTCATTTTTGCGGATCGAATCGTATATTGAATCGTGAATCGTAGATTCGTGGTTGATTTTTGACTCGTATATGTGCCTATAAATATCATATATATATCCTTAATTATTGTCGTGAATGCATTTGTAAGATATTAGGTTGCAACAATTTCAATTATTTTTACTTATTATTTAGATAAAATCCATGTTAACATCTTATAAATATAAAATAAATCTAATATAATCATAAGCAGAGCTCGTGGTGTGGTGGTTAATAGCTTGGCAATAGAACAGTGAGGTCCTGAGGTCGATTCTCACGAATCTGACCATTTTCATATTTTTTCCTAGCCTAAAAACGTGTATTTAGTCCGAGTCAAATATCCTCGAATCGTTGACTAAAAGTCAAAAACACGATTCTTAGGCAAAACGATTCCAACTTCCGATCTGACTCGACTGGACTAAATATTGAGTCGACTCGTACGAGTTAAATCGTAAATCGGACGATTTTGACAACCTTGGTCTAGACTATGATAAACACAAGGTCTACACTTTGACAATTCCAAAAATAAACTTTTCGTAAGGTCTAGACTTCGGATACAAAGGTATAGACCTTAATCATCGTGGTCAATCTTGGTTGACCACAAAAATTTGTACTTAGGGTGTAGACTCTGAGGGCTAAAATCGGTAAACATGGGTATTTTTTTGTATTAATTTTTAGAAGGTATATTTTTGGAAGACACACCCAAATTTTGGGTATTTTTGTACAATTCGGCAATTCTTGACCTTGTTGTCTTATTGTGATCAAAACAAAACTTAGAAACTGTATATATATGCGCAACTTGCATGGGCATATTGGGTTTTGAGGGGTCAGTCCCAACTCAAGTTCCTGTCATTTTCAAACATTCAACGATTCTCTTCTTCTTCTTCTTCTTCTTCTTCTTCTTCTTCTACTTCATTTTCATTTCATTTTCAAAACCAAAACATCGTCGATTAATCGACGATTTCCAAAAAAAAAAAAATACGATTAATTTTATAAAACGCGATGGAAGGAAAGAAGAACAAAGGACCGAATCCTAGAGAGTTCAAAGATTCAGGAATCGATATAGACAAAGTTTACGAAATTTCTTCGTCGACGTCGATTACGAAGAGAGCGAGTACAGAAGCATTTCAAGATCTTAAAGAGAAGCAGAAGAAGAAGAGCCCACCCCTGGTGATGAGAATGAGGTATTTCATTTGAAATTTGGTTGAATTTGCACTCCAATTTGATGATTTTCAACCCGACAGTTCGCAACTATTACCCATAATCGTTCTATGTCAGTGTCAAAATCCAACGATTGTTCATCGTGTTCATCTTCTGGAACTACAGCAGAACAACAATCGTTGTATGTTTTTATGATTTTAAAACGATTATTTTCCATCGTTCTATATTCAATTGAACATAAACCGATTAGTTTTCCCTCTAAAATTTAGAAATTTGCCTTTTCGAATTCTAGGGCACAATCGTTGCAATTTCGTATGAATAATCAACGAAATAATTCTGCCATAATCGTTTCTTCTTTTGTGTTTAGTAAGCCGATAGCAGTTGTTATTCGTTATATATGTTGTCTTATTTAAGCCGATTGCATTAATTTTTCAGGCTAAAAATTCCCAAAGTTTCTTAGCCTTAATCGTTGATTGTTTCCATGTGAATAAAACGACTGATTTGAGCCAGAATTTAATCCGTTAATATTCATAAACATGTTCACCGTTTATTTCTTCCTTTCATAATCGTTTTATGTTTAAGACTTTGTGTGCTGATTAATGTAGTATACAAATCTTGATTTTCCTGTGACTCCATAATCGTTGGTTATAAACACTTACAAAAGCCGATTGGTGTAAGTACGAAAATATAATCGGTTTATTTTTTCACCAATGTCCGTCGTTTGTTTTTCTTATGTTATTAATCGGTTTATATTTCATTTTATTTGAGCCGATTGATTTCTGCGTAACTGTTAATTTGTTTCTTGTTTTGTGTTGTAGGGAAAACATGAAATCTAATTCACCACAGGCTAAGGGTAAAGAGCTTGTCAAGAAGAAGAGAGCGGATCCTGTTGCAGATCCTGCCGCCACACAAGTTAGATTGCCTCCCCGTCGAGAGGGTGGTGCACCTTTGAGTGCGGCCAGTCGTAAAGCTGCGGCTAGACAACTTGATGTCGATCAACCCATCGATGAAACAACAACACCTGCAGTTGAAGAAACACAAGAGAAATCCCCAGCTGATGCAGCTGATGTTCAACAACCAGCAGGTGGAGAATTGGTTGTCTTACCGGCGGGGGAAGAGCCCAAGAATGAAGCACCTGAACAACCAATATAACCGCTTCAAATTGTACAGCCCCAACAACCAATACAACAAGAGGGTGGACAACAGGGGGCTCAACAAGAGGGTGGACAACAGGGGGCTCAAGAAAAGAAGGCTAAGAAACAAATGAGGAGTTACATGCCAACCAAAGAGCAGATGTTTCCCGACGAGGAGCTAGGTGCATCTTTGGATAATATGGACATCTTATGGGGCTATGTGGGTAGTTGGGCCAATATCGTCTACAGAACCATCGTAAGTATCTCATTTAGTTCTCTTTTTCTTCGTTTATTCATCCAAGATAACTCCATTTCATGTTACAAAACATCTATGTTTTGTAGGATCACGAGGATGCAATACGTCTTCTCAACACCAATCGGCGTCGGGAAAGATGGGCAAATGGCCCTTGGAAAGGGTAGGTGCACGCCCTGAGGATCCTGAAGCATTGGAGAAGTGGTTAGCTAGCGGTGAAGCCCCTCAAGTGGTCGAGATCGTCAAGCACTCGGGGTTGTATCCTGCCATTGCCAGTACTTCCACCATTCGATATGACAGACCACTTGTTTCTGCATTCCTTGAGAGGTATTATGCGGAGACTGATTCTATGCACTTCTGGTTTGGCGAGAAGACCATCACTCCGGATGATGCTCATGAGATTACAGGTCTAAGCATTGAAGGCAAATCAGTTAGGAGCATCATCTTTACCAAGGACATGGACTTTCTCAAGGATGTGGAAGGCGCACCCGAGGTCTCTGCCTTCTCCAAGGACCTTGACTGGACGCTTATCTATGCATTTACCGAAGCCAAATGGGGTTGGGACAAGGCGAAGACCGATAAAGAGATGTATTCTGGAAACCAAAGGTCGAAGACATTCCAATTGAAATCTCTGAGGGACCAATTCAAGGGGACTCTGCGGCTTCATGAGGAGGGCAAGTTGGATCCCAAGCGGGTCACTACGACAGCTACTGCGTACATTCTCTACATCTTGGGATGTGTCATATTCCCCGACACATCTGGTTCTCGGGTGATGCCACCTATGTGCAGTTTTTGGCTGACTTGGATAGGTTGAATGAGATCTCATGGGGCACTGCTTGTCTTGCATTCTTGTTGAATGAGATGAGAAAAGCCTCTAGGGCGGAGAAGGATCAAATTGGGGGCAGTATGTCTATGCTTCAGGTAATCCATGTACATTCGTTTGTCGTTATCCTTTTTGTGGTAGTATACTTAGTATCTTACACTCCCATGCTTCACTTGTAGGCGTTCATATATTTGCACTTCCCAGAGTTTGCCGAAAGGGCGAAGGATAACCCCGATTGGGGAAAGGTTGAAGGTACTCACTATCTAGGAAACATATACAAGTACAACGGGAAGCCCTCGGGACCAGAGCAAGAATCGATTGATATTAGGACTCGGTTGGACAACTGTCCTGTGGAGAAAGTTGTCTTCGACCCTTACATTAAAAGGAGAGAAGAAGGAAAGAGTGTTCGTAGCCGCGTACAAAGGTACTTTGGTCCATTGTTTCACCCTCCAGATATGTTTTCTATAATCCGACAAGAGTGGCTCGTCAATGTTGTGGTGTACAAAAAGAACCAAGCGAAGAGGCGCTCGGATTGGGTGGATTTGATAGGGACATAAGTATGTCCTATCCTCATGCAATTGAAATTGTGCACAAACCTCCTTGTACATCCACTGATTGGGACAACAGAGGTCAGCATTTGGTTGACCTTGATGCTCTTATCTTTCCGAATGATTGGGTCTTCCCTGGATATATGGAGTGGTTGGAGATGACTTCCCATCCTCATGTCATACGCCCTGATAATAAAAAGTTTATTGCTGATCCAAAAGAAGCCATCGATGTATATGTAAGAATTCGCTTGAGTTCTATTAACTTTAATCATTATATATAGGTACTTAGTGTATGTTGTATGATTGAAACAGAGACCTCGAGTCGGCAAAATGATCAAGGAGTTCCAGAAAGAGATTGTGAAAGGTGGTATAGATAAGAGGGCTGAGAGGATCTTGAACAAAGCTCTTGAACAATTGTTGAACCTGGAGAATAAACGGCGTGGAGATTTGTTTGGAAAATCTCACGAACCACCACCGGAGAGGCCAAAGCGCAAGACAAGGGGGAATGAAGCCACAACAAGCGCTGCTCATGAGGATGCACAAGAACCACGACCTAAACGAGGTCGTGGTGGTGGTGGTTGTGGAAGAGGTCGTGGTGGTCGCGGTGGTGAGGCTACACAAGAAGCACCACTAGCTAAAAAAGCTCAAGGTGGTAGTAGTAGTGCTCGTGGAGGTCGCGGTGGTGGAAGAGGTCGTGGTCGTGGTTAAACTCTAACTAGTTTGAAAACACTTGTTTAACTTTGGTTATGTTGACTTAAAACTCGTTCGTTATGTTGTTTAACTTTGGTTGTGTCGACTTTAAACTTCCTTGGCATGTTTGTGTAGGATGTTAACTTTGGTTGCTAGTTTATGTGAATGAATGTGGGTTGTGTACTTAGATTTCTGTCAGTTTTTATGGCTTAATCGGTTTACCTAGTGTATACATACAACGATTGTCTGACAATCGTTCCATAATAATGCTCTCCAAAAACGATTAATGACTTCCAGAAAAATCCATTTTTTCAAATCGTTAGATGATGGTTTTAAGATACACCGATTAAGAATGCTCAAGTATATGAATCTCCTGTGTACACATAATCATCCTTTATGTTCATTAGTTTACAACGATTATTTTTCAAGAACTTTCACCTTGAAAGTCTATCGGCAAATAAATGTGTATGGGTATACCGATTAAGTTGTTTAAATTTTTGGGTAGCTTAACATTAATCGGCCTATTTGGGTAATAATATTTACCGATTGTTCGAGAACCCAAGCATAATCAGCTTAAGTGTCTATATATATAGACCGATTGTCCGTTGTTCAGAATCAAGATTTTGGTTAAAAAAACTTGGGTGATTCTAATGTTTGATAATGTTTGATCATTTTTAATTTTATTTTAATATGAGAATTAAGACTAATTAATCTTGTTTAGACTTCAATCATGTAACTAGCAACTAATTGAGAAAGTGTAAAACAGTCGTTTTTATGAGGGGTTTTCCGATTTTACTATATACAATCCACCGGAATTATTTTTTCGTGGGGCCAAATACTCATTCATAGGGCCAAATTCATAGGGCCAAATTTAGGGAGGAAAAATATCAAGAACACCTTCCCTAATCAATCAATACTAACCTCGTTTAGTTTGGATCGTCGCATACGATAATCAATCAATACTAACCTCGTTTAGTTTGGATCGTCGCATACGAATTTCGAACTCAGGTCGCCAGTGCATCAGCCAACGACTTTAGTGCTGTACTACAACAGCATCCGCAAAAACCAAGTCATATTGTCTTTAATTTGTTTCTAAACTGTACTGCGTTTTGACTAATCAACCACCAAGTCCTAACAATAGTCTTTCCGTTACGTAGCTAAATATGATTACTCAGGAGTACTTAATTAGTTTAATCAGAGATTAATTAACAGTGCTGCTATTTGACACTCAATTCATCACTCTGTCTAGCACTCACACCATCTAGATCCTTCATCTGGGATGTGTGGAACCCGTTCTTGTGTGATATGGGTCCTGGCTGAATGTGATGTACCAGTACTTTAACGACATGTGTCCCTGAGTGCTAAAGAGAGTGTTAAAATAGAGTGTTGAATAGCATTTTCGATTAATTAATGGCCGTGGTCTTTGTTTTGGGAGTCCATAAAAAGCACTAAAACAGAAGCTGTCGCTTTCAGTGTTTTTGCCTTTCATGATAAATCAGATTTTGTCTCGACCTGCAAAATTTCCACGCTCGTGTTGTGATGAGTGATTGGACTACTTCCTACGACAAAATTGAGATAGGCATGCCACATTGCCACCAGTAGTCCACGCAGGCATCTACTTTTTCCCTGGTAGAATAAAAAAAGTAATGATATATTGACCCATAAATTTGCCTGAGCTGCATTGGGATCTAGTGTAGGGTAAAATTTTAGGATTCCACCAAGCCTTGTTTGTCTCAGTCCGGCTATTAGTTTTTTTTTTTTTTTTTTTGATACAAAGTCCGGCTATTAGTTTGTCAAGTAATCATTTTTGCATAAAAAATATCAATTGGACAGGCAAAAGCCACGTTAAATGGGCTACCTGGGTATGATTCCGCCAACTGACTCCTCCCGGACACAGTGGACAAAGATGAGTCCAAGGGTGGGGTGGGTCTTGACTCTTCGGTCTTAACTGAGGCGGGAAAAAAATTGATCTTGTTATAGGGCCTGCGGCCCATGGATGTGCGGTCCATATAGTTACTTAGGGTTTTCCCTGAACTGTATATAAAGGAACCTATGTAATACTATTACAGTTGCTGATCTAATAAGATTATCCCTAAAGTCGTTATCATGCACGAAGCCCTGACCAGAGCTGCGGTTGATTTTTTTTTTTTTTTTTGATGCGTTACCAGGTATTTTTCTTTTAACATAAGAATTTTGTTTTTATGAATATATTAGGGTTCTACGGATGAATAATTATAAAACATAGAGATTTCACCGTTAGATTTCAACGAAATTTGAGTATGTTGTTATATATTATGTCAATCATTCATACCAAAAATTTCAGTTAAATCAGAGAATGATGCTATCTTCAAAAACTCTATACATGATAATATTTTCCGTTTAGAAAAACCCTAATTTTGAACAGCGCCGTGAGAAATTAATATTTACAATTTCAACCATTGGATTAAGTTTAAATTTTGGTATGAGTTAGATTATGATCTTATATATCAACTGTAAAAATTTCATTACGATCCACCCATGGAAAGTACCTAAACATATAGGATTTTGATAATCGTGTCTGCAAAAACGTGATTTAGAACTGTTTATTGCGTATCATATAACTTGTAATCCAGCCGTTAGAATAATATGAAAATTGGGTATGTTTATCACAACATGTTTGTACATCACCAGTAAATTTTTTTATCAAAATCGGACATGTATAAGATTGTCTATTGATCAGAACAATTGAATAAAGAAACTTTTCAGTTTTAGGGTTAATAAAATGTTTAGCACACCGTGGGGTCTCTCATTAGTTCTTTGAGCTTAGAATGATATCCCATGATTATGGGTTGGGTTTGACTTGACCGGTGTATTTTTGGAACCATAAAGAAATTTGGTTAATTAACTTTGATGTCAGGCTTATGATCATCAATTGGACAATGGCTTTTTCGTGTTACCTATACAACCATACACAAATTTTGTTTTTGTGCCTATCTTGACCATAAAGGAATTTGGTCTCATGGAAAATGGTACCGAAATTATTCATTTTTGCAGAGAAGGGACTTCTGGCCACACTAATAGTGACACTAATTTCGAGAAAACACCTAAGAATCCCGCCAATAAAAGGATGCAGATGGAGTTGCTCTTGTTTTAGCGGTGATTTACCGGACGTTGGTTCAAGCAATGAAAGGCTAGTACCAAATTAGTTGTGAGCTACAAAATGTACCGGGAAACTCTCAAACAAGAATCTCACTATGTTGTAGAAAATGATCTTACTCTTGACATCAACCTCACAATTTCATGCTTTCATGGCATAAAGGATGTTGCCACATCATGAATATACCCGAATTTGCTTGTGCCTAAATATTTAGTTTTTGTTTTATGGCTTATTAGACCTCATTGTAAATGGTTTTGTTAGATGCTTTAAAGTACGTTATAAGTCTTCTTGGTCTACTATTTTCTTGTTTAACTAAACATGTTCTTACCTTCTTGAAGTTAGAATCATGGATCATTTGTACGTATTCATAGAATTTATTTTGTTTACGATAATCTGTTATTTAGCACCTGTATTAGAATGTAAAGGACGTCATTCTAATAAAACAAAAATTCTCAAAAGTACATGAGATATATTGATCATTTGTATGACATTCCTGCGTGATGTACTTAAAAGAATGTCTCTAAGAGAAATCGCATGTCTATTCGATAGTGGAACCACCCGCACTATCCTAAGAAATGGAAAATTCTTTGTTAGACTTTACTTCTTTTGTGACTACGATGATTGGATCATCGAAAGTAATAATCGGGCGAAGTACTGCTCAAATCTTGTCGCCAGCGGCACAAGGTTTAAAGTCAAAGAAGCTCTATAAGCACTTAGAGCTAATCACACCTTGTGAGTTTTAAGGATATCAATTCAAATGGCTATCATTTGGAAATTCGCTGTGAAAATGGAATTTCACGTTACTCCTAGTGAATGCGGAAGGAAGCGCATCTTAGAGAAACTATTGAGTCATTCTAGTGGATTGTACATCACCACTATTAGGATTATTGAATCTTATATTGTTTCTAACGACGAACTGTTGGCCAATGACTTATACAAGCTTTGGCACTACCGACTAGGGTGTCCAGGTCGACATTTGATGATCTGTGTTTTAAAGAACTCACACCGACATCATTCTTTCGAGTGAGAAATAAATGGGACAAAATATTGTTGCGACGAAGAGTAACAGTGTGCTTAAGTAACTGAAACACAAAATTTGCATCTAAAGGAATTGAAGCGCGGTTATTGTCTTCTAAAGTAAGTGAAGTGCAATCTTCACCTTTAAAGTAACTAAAGCATAATTATCCCATTTTCTTCGTTGGCCTTATCGAAGGCACATCACTCATAATGCAAAGCTTGCTCTTTAGCAAAGATAAGATCGAGACCATCCTATGCTAAAGATACCAAAGAAAAATTCCATTTTCACGAAGGATACAAGGTGATATTTGTGGACTTTTACATCCAGAATGCGGACCATACAAGTATTTTATGGTTCTGGATGATGCTTCGACCCGTTGGTCACACTTGCATTGTTGTCCACAATAAATGCTGCTTTTGCAAAGCTCCCAGCACAAGTGATATGTCTAAGGGCTCACCACCCTGATCATATAATCAAGTTTATTGGACTTGATAATGCTGGAGAATCTACATCTAAAGGAATTGATGATTTTTTGTATGTCTAAAGGAATTGACATAGAGCTTTATGTACCCCATATACACTCTCGAATTGGTCTCGCAGAAGCAAACATCAAAAGGTTACAGATGATAGCTAAGGCACTGGTTATGCGTTCAAACCTGCCTATTACTGCTTGGGGTTACACCATATTGCATGCAGCTTGACTTATTCTCTTTAGACCCACTCATATCCAACCATAATCTGCGTACCAGTTGGTAACTGGATATAAGCCTGATTTACAATTACGCATTTTTGGTTGTGTCGTACACGTGCCAATTACGCCTCCACAACGTACTAAGGTGGGTCCACATAGACAATTAAGTATTTATGTTGGATACGAATCCCCAACAAATATCCGCTATGAAGAACCTTTGACAGGCGATCTCTTTACCGCTAGATTTACGGATAGTCACTTGATGAGACAACCTTCCCGTCGTTAGGGGGAGGTAAGGAAAAGTATTTCCTAAGGGAACGACAGGAATTGTCGTGGTGTGTTTCCCACTTTGTCTCATATTGATCCCCGCACTTCGCAATGTAAATGTGATGTGAAAAACGATTTTCGATATCCAGAATGCACACTGGTATCGCTAAAGTGACGAGATCAAATATACCAACTGCAAGCGTGCCTGCAAGGTTATATATCCTTAAATAAGGATACACACCATAAACTAAGGTGTTGCAACTATACTCTGTGGAAGTATGGTTGAGGCCGTGGCTCTATAAAGGAAGTTGGAGAGACCACTAGGTTCGATTGATACTCACCTAGAAAGGAAAAAGTTGAGTAAGGCACAATCTAACTATTTATATCATCTGAAATCATCTCATAGAATTTTCTCTGAACATGTCCATGAATCAAACTGGAGGACGCTCCGAAGTTTTAAATGATTCTAGAGAAATGAAATCCCAATGGATTATGAGAATGCACATGAGTCAATGGAAGGATCATGCGTGCATAGTGATGATATAATTCAGTTTCTCCAGAAGTAGAGCACGATGAGATCGAACCATGCTCTATATTGTTTATATTTAAACAAAGAGCATATTTGGCCTACGCAATCCAGGCAGAACTTAGTTCTTTGACAAATATACAGGTATTTGGTGCGCTAGTGCTAACCGACCAAGTGTAAAGCCTGTGGGACATACATGGTTATTTGTCACAAAGTGTAGTGAGAATAATGAAGTCTTAAAGTATAAAGACTCACCTTGTGGCGCGAGGTTTCTCACAAACCCCTGGATCGCTTATTGTCTTGTAGCAAACATCATGATGTTCTGCTAATTAGATTAGCTTGGCAGTTTCAGAAGGATTTGAAATGCAACTTATGGAAGTGGTTACATAATATCTCTATGGGGATCTTGATATAGAGATATTCATGAAAGTGCCAGATGGCCTTCCATTACCCAAAATTAAGTAACTCTAAACCACGGAGTGCGTTTACAGTTAAGTTGAAACGCTCACTTTACGGATTGAAGTAATCCGGACGGATGTGGTATACCCGTCTAAGTGATCATTTGATTGGGAAAGGATATAGAAATAATACATTGTTCCCTTGCGTGTTTTGAAATGAAACAAGTTCCGGATTTGCAATTATATTTGTCTATGTCGACGATATGAACATAGTAGGTACTTTTGACGAAGTAAGAGAAACCGTAAACTAATTGAGATGAAAGATCTTGGGAAAACTCGGATGTGTCTAGAACTTGAACTAGAACATCGAGCTTGTGGAATATTACTCCATCAGTCAGCATATGTCCATAAGATATTTAGGCAATTTAAATATGGACAAGTGCACCGGCTAGCACTCCCATGATTGGTCGAACTTTAGATGTACGTAAAGATCAATCTCGTCCATAGGAAGGTGACGTAGATGTTTTGGGAAACGAATATCCCTATGTAAGTCAATAAGCGCATTATTGTACTCATACAATGTACTCGACCAAGTATCTTGTTCTCAGTGAACTTGTGAGCTAGATGTAGCTCAGCGCCAACGCAACGTTATTGGAATGGTATCAAGAATATCTCTAGATACGTAAAAGGAACCATTGACATGGTTTTGTTCTTATCCCTATGAAGATGCAAGTAGAGTTTTCTAATGAACTTGCAAATTGTATTGTACTCCCATGATTACATGTGAAAAGTATAGGACTAACGGAATTGTCCGACTCCCATGATTGCAAAACTGTAGAGATCTAAAGAACTTGTCTGACTACGTAGGATTAAAGGAAGTGTCTACCTGTATTGGACTAAAGAAGTTGTTCAAACTCCCATGAATGTATTGTACTAAGCAAGTTGTCCTACATCAGGGGGAGCATCTAGTGGTAAGTTGTACTCTTTTTCCCTTCACTGAGGTTACTTTTTCCCACAGGGTTTTGTTACTCGGCAAGGTTTTTAATGAGACAACTGCAATACCAGAAGTTCAATCGAAAAGTTGTTGATTATGAAGGGACAATAATCACTT
Organism: Papaver nudicaule; assembly: GCA_023529015.1. Lineage (NCBI taxonomy): Eukaryota > Viridiplantae > Streptophyta > Magnoliopsida > Ranunculales > Papaveraceae > Papaver > Papaver nudicaule. Next base: position 19,273 of record JAJJMA010143544.1, read on the forward strand.
AGTCAACGAAGTAATCAGGGGGAGATATGGTGAACTTATGGGTTATCACCTATAGTCACTTTCGAAAAGCTCATGACTAATGAAACTGTACGTCTATAGACTATACCCCAAACGAAATCAGGGGGAGATGCCGACATCAGGGGGAGGATCCAATGATATGATGCCGACATATTTTGATTCGAAATGTGAAACTGTGTTGTACTCTTTTTCCCTTCGATCGAGATTAGTTTTCCCACAGGGTTTTGTTACTCGACAAGGTTTTTAGAGAAAATACGTCAACAACTACACTTGGTGTATATGCTGAATGTTGGAGACTTGAAGACTGGATATTACTGAACTGCATCGGAATCAAAGAAATGAACACGATAGCATGTCAAGCGAAACAACTTCCAGCGAGAAGCAAGAGTGTTATTCAGCATGAGCAAAGGCGTACTTCTGGACTTATCGCGTTGTACTCTTTCCCTTCGTCAAGGTTTTGTCCCACTGGGTTTTCCTTGTCAAGGTTTTAACGAGGCAACATATGCGAGTCTAACTCTGTTCTAAGTATTCTTAATATTGCACCCTTTTTCCAAGATCAGGTTTTGTCCCTTTGGGTTTTCCTAGCGAGGTTTTAATGAAGCAATTGACTTAGACACAATGGTAACCGGAGAGATAGCTACATTTGAAGAACTAAATATGAAGCTGAAAGAGAAGTCACCTACCACGACCAACTCCAACAAAGAAGCTTACGAAGACTCGAGACGTTATACTCTCTATCTTTCAAGGTTTTGTCCCAGCGGGTTTTTCCTTGTTAAAGTTTTAGTGAAGCAACACATTTGAAAAACTACATTCGAAGCACTATATGTGAAGCACTATGTATATAGTTTTGTTATTGAACCACACAAGGGGGAGTGTTATAGGGCCTGCGGCCCATGGATGTGCGGTCCATATAGTTACTTAGGGTTTTCCCTGAACTATATATAAAGGAACCTATGTAATACTATTACAGTTGCTGATCTAATAAGATTATCCCTAAAGTGATCTATTATTGCTAGAGCATTTGTTGATCTAGTATTGCTAGAGCCAGTGGATTAACCGATTTAACGGTGGTGATTTTTAGTGGAGTTTTTCATTGAAAGAGTACAAATTGAATTTCCATTATAACTAGTTTAAAAAATGTAAAAAAATGATAATAAGTGTACCAAAAAGTGTATAATAACGAATGATAATAAGTGTACCAAAAAGTGTATAATAACGAAGTATATAAGAAGCACCACTAGCTAAAAAAGCTCAAGGTGGTAGTAGTAGTGCTCGTGGAAGTCGCGGTGGTGGAAGAGGTCGTGGTCGTGGTTAAACTCTAACTAGTTTGAAAACACTTGTTTAACTTTGGTTATGGTGACTTAAACTCGTTCGTTATTATTAGGAAACTGTATCTTTCTAGAGTTAGGAGTTTGATATTTATGTAAACAGAGTTATTCTAGGAAAGGGAATTCCTTGAGAGTCAAGGCAATGCCGACTCATGTAATAGTATAAATACCTTTGATCTTAATGAGAATAGACAGAAGTTGAAATCAAATAATTTTACATGGTATCAGAGCCATGGGTAGAGTTACCTGTGAGCTAGGCCTGCATGTACACAAGGTAGAGTTACCTGTGACCGGACTGTGTCACGTACGTAGGTCCACGTGTTAGGCCGAATAACTGGCCTTACACGTGAGGGGGGATGTGAAGGAAGAGATTGTCCCACATCTCTTAGATAAACATAATAAACTAAAAATATAATATGGAAGGGCCACTCCACTCATTGCCAATTGGTTTTGAGTTGGATGCCCGCAGACTTGACTAGACTTGACTGAAGAAGTCAAGATAATGTCTCATTGTCTAAAGAAGAGATGTCTCATTGGTTTTGAGAATAGGAGATGTCTCATTGTCTAAAGAAGTCCAAGATAATGTCATGGCCTTTAAGGTTCAACCTTTTCAAAAGGGGAGCACTAGTAGTTCTGATGCTAGTGTAAAGGTATGTAATCACTGTCAACAAGAAGGACATACAGAAGATGGTTGTTTCCATTTAATTGGATACCCATACTGGTGGGGAGATAGACCACGAGGTGGGTTTGTCTCTGGTAGAGGTAATGGCAGAGGTAACAGGGGTGGTGGTAGAAATACTCGTGGACGTGGTGGTTTTGCATACGGAAGAGGTGAAAGAGGAAATAATAACACCAATCCTGTTCGTGCCCATAATTTGAGTATGCCAACAAATCAGCAGTTGAGTTCAAGTGCAGGACCTGCAGATGGATCGGGATTAGTTGGAGTAACAGCAACACAACTTCAACAAGTGCTTGAGTTTTTGAATTCAAACAAATCGAAAGTACAGCTACAAGGTAAGAGGAATCGTGACTCCTGGATTATAGATACAGGGGCAAAAAACCATGTCACATGCAACATAGACGACATGATAGAAGTAAAGACAATTAACAGCTGTTCAGTTGGTCTACCAGATGGAAAGACTGCGTATTCTGATCAAATTGGAACTGTTATTCTTCCTGGTGGTTTAAGGCTTAATAATGTCCTTTATGTTCCTAAGTTAAATTGTAACTTGATCTCAGTCACTCAAATGATTGATGAATGTTTTTGTGTGGTTCAGTTTACTAACAGATTATGTGTTATACAGGACCAGTGGACGAGGAAGGTGATTGGAGTGGGTGAGAGACAAGATGGACTATATTTCTTTCGTGGTGTTCCTCAAGTTAAAGTGTTAGCAGTTAGTAGGCATTCGTACGAGCTGTGGCATCAAAGAATGGGACATCCTTCAGAGAAAGTATTACAGAAAATACCGGTTGTGAGTGGTTCTTTTAGGAATAATGATAAAGCTTGTGATATCTGTCCACGAGCCAAGCATCGTAGGAGTAGTTTTCCTCTTAGCCAAAGTAGAGCTGGTAGTTTATTTGAATTGATTCATTTGGATTTGTGGGGGCCTTACAAGACACCTTCGTCGTGTGGAGCTCACTACTTCTTGACAATAGTAGAAGATTTTTCAAGAGGTGTTTGGATTTATTTGATTAAAAATAAAACTGAAGTTGAAGTAATGTTTTTCAATTTTGTTGCTCTTGTTAAACGACAATTTGACAAAGAAATCAAGTGTGTTAGAAGTGATAATGGAACATAATTCAATTATTTGCGTGAATACTTTAAGTCTGATGGTATAATATTTGAGACGTCTTGTGTTGGTACACCTCAACAGAGTGGAAGAGTTGAGAGAAAACATCAACATATTATGAATGTGGCTAGAGCATTGAGATTTCAAGCCAACTTGCCAATAAAATTTTGGGGAGAGTGTGCATTAACTACAGCATACTTGATTAATAGAACACCAACACCTTTACTTGAGAATAAAACACCATATGAGATTATGTTTGGAAAATTGCCTCCATATGATCAGTTGCATGTTTTTGGGTGCTTGTGTTATGTGCATAATCAAAATAGCAAAGGTGACAAGTTTGCTAGTAGGGGAAGAAAATGTGTGTTTCTTGGATATCCATTTGGTAAGAAGGCATGGCAAGTGTATGATTTGGACACACACCAATTTTTAGTGTCCAGAGATGTGGATTTTCATGAACTGCAGTTTCCATATGTTGAGAGACAAGATGGACAACTTACCAGTAATGCAACAACAAGTAATGAAGCGTGTTGGAGTGATGATGAGGATGTGGAAGAATTATGGATACCTAGAAGAGTACCTGAACTGACAGAAAGTGGTGAAGATATACAGACAAGTCCTTTGCCATCAATAGAAATACTAGAGGAAAATAGCAAAGAACAGACAGAAGAGAGAGAACAAGAGATAATACCAAGTTCTAATGGTGATAATGGTTGTAGTACACCAACAGAGACAGTGATAGATAACAATATCAATGAGATGGGTAAAGGACATCGTAAGAAGATTCCTTCTACGAAACTCAAAGGATTTGTAACACATACAGTTCTAGAAAATAGTCCATCTTCTACTCAACCTGCACAATCATCTACCTCAGGTACACCTTATCCTTTAACATATTATGTTAGTTGTGATCGTTTTTCCGCTGTGCATAAGAAATATCTTGCAGCTATTAATGCAGCAAATGAACCAAAGAGGTTTAAGGAGGCTATGAAACATCCAGGTTGGCGAGCAGCTATGGATAAAGAAATCCGAGCCTTGGAAGAACAAGGAACATGGGAGTTGGTGGAATTACCACCTGGAAAGAAAGCATTAGGAAGCAAATGGATCTATACAAAAAAGAGAGATGAAAATGGAAATCTGGTGCGCTTAAAAGCAAGGTTGGTGATCTTTGGGAATCATCAAGTTGAGGGTTTAGATTATAACGAGACATTTGCACCTGTGGCAAAGATGACGACAGTAAGAACTTTTCTAGCAGTTGCAGCTGTTAAGAACTGGGAAGTGCATCAAATGGATGTACATAATGCATTTCTTCATGGTGATTTGGAAGAAGAAGTTTACATGAAGATACCTCCTGGGTTTGCTAAAGGAAATCCTAATATGGTTTGTAGAATGAAGAAGTCATTGTATGGCTTGAAGCAGGCACCTCGATGTTGGTTTGCAAAGTTATCAACAACCTTGAAGAAATATGGATTCATACAGTCATATTCAGATTATTCACTTTTTACAATGAAGAAAGGGAAGATACAACTTAACTTATTAGTTTACGTTGATGATTTAATTGTGGCAGGTAATAATTTGCTTGAACTTCATAAGTTTAAGACATACTTGGGTCATTGTTTCAGAATGAAAGATCTTGGGAAGTTGAAATATTTTCTCGGATTAGAAGTGGCACGTAGTAAACAAGGATTTTATATGTGTCAGAGGAAGTATGCTCTAGATATTATTATGGAGACTGGATTATTGGGAGCAAAGCTAGCAGAATTTCCAATGGAAACAAATCATCGTCTAGCATTGGCAAAGGGCAAAGTACTAGTGGATGCGAATAAATATAGAAGATTAGTGGGTCGTCTAATATACTTGGCAGTGACGAGACCTGATCTTGCGTATTCTGTGCATATATTGTCACAATTTATGCAACAACCCAGAGTGGAACATTGGGAGGCAGCACTCCGTGTTGTTAGATATTTGAAGAAAAATCCTGGACAAGGTATACTTTTACGATCTGATAGTCCTCTTCATTTGAAAGGATGGTGTGATTCAGATTGGGCGAGTTGTCCATTAACGAGGAGGTCATTGACTGGTTGGTTTGTACTTCTTGGTCTATCACCTGTGTCTTGGAAAACTAAGAAGCAGCATACAGTCTCTCGTTCGTCTGCAGAGGCAGAATATAGATCTATGGCAGCTGCGACATGTGAGTTAAAATGGTTAAAGATGTTACTTGGTGATTTAGGAGTTCATCATGATCAAGGAATGAATCTATACTGTGACAGTCAGTCAGCGTTATACATTGCGCAAAATCCAGTATTTCATGAAAGAACAAAGCATATAGAAGTGGATTGTCATCTTGTCAGGGATGCAATAACAGGTAAAATTATATCACCGTCATACACTCCTACAACGGTGCAATTAGCTGATATCTTTACAAAAGCTTTAGGGAAAGCTCAATTTAAGTTTCTCTTGTCCAAGATGGGCATTCGTGATCTACATGCTCCATCTTGAGGGAGGCTATTAGGAAACTGTATCTTTCTAGAGTTAGGAGTTTGATATTTATGTAAACAGAGTTATTCTAGGAAAGGGAATTCCTTGAGAGTCAAGGCAATGCCGACTCATGTAATAGTATAAATACCTTTGATCTTAATGAGAATAGACAGAAGTTGAAATCAAATAATTTTACAGTTATGTTGTTTAACTTTGGTTGTGTCGACTTTAAACTTCCTTGGCATGTTTGTGTAGGATGTTAACTTTGGTTGCTAGTTTATGTGAATGAATGTGGGTTGTGTACTTAGATTTCTGTCAGTTTTTATGGCTTAATCGGTTTACCTAGTGTATACATACAACGATTGTCTGACAATCGTTCCATAATAATGCTCTCCAAAAACGATTAATGACTTCCAGAAAAATCCATTTTTTCAAATCGTTAGATGATGGTTTTAAGATACACCGATTAAGAATGCTCAAGTATATGAATCTCCTGTGTACACATAATCGTCCTTTATGTTCATTAGTTTACAACGATTATTTTTCAAAAACTTTCACCTTGAAAGTCTATCGGCCAATAATGTGTATGGGTATACCGATTAAGTTGTTTAAATTTCTGGGTAGCTTAACATTAATCGGCCTATTTGGATAACAATATTTACCGATTGTTCGAGAACCCAAGCATAATCGGCTTAAGTGTCTATATATAAAAACCGATTGTCCGTTGTTCAGAATCAAGATTTTGGTTAAAAAAACTTGGGTGATTCTCATGTTTGATAATGTTTGATCATTTTTAATTTTGTTTAATATGAAAATTAAGACTAATTAATTTTGTTTAGACTTTAATCATGTAACTAGCAACTAATTGAGAAAGGTAAAACAGTCTTCTTTTATAAGGGGTTTTCCGATTTTACTATATACAATCCACCGGAATTATTTTTTCATGGGACCAAATACTCATTCATGCCAAATTTAGGGAGGAAAAATATCAAGAACACCTTACCTAATCAATCAATACTAACCTCGTTTAGTTTGGATCTTTGCATACGAATTTCGAATTCAGGTCGCCGGTGCATCAGCAAACGCATCCCCAAAAACCAAGTCATATTGTCTTTAATTTGTTTCTAAACTGTAGTGCGTTTTGACTAATCAACCACCAAGTCCTAACAATAGTCTTTCCGTTACGTAGCTAAATATGATCACTCAGGAGTACTTAATTAGTTTAATCAGAGATTAATTAATGGCCGTGGTCTTTGTTTTGGGAGTCCATAAAAAGCACTAAAACAGAAGCGGTCGCTTTCAGTGTTTTTGCCTTTCAGATAAATCAGATTTTGTCTCGACCTGCAAAATTTCCACGCTCGTGATGAGTGATTGGACTACTTCCTACGACAAAATTGAGATAGGCATGCCACATTGCCACCAGTAGTCCACGCAGGCATCTACTTTTTCCCTGGTAGAATAAAAAAAGTAATGATATATTGACCCATAAATTTGCCTGAGCTGCATTAGGATTCCACCAAGCCTTGTTTGTCTCAGTCCGGCTATCAAAATTGTTCTCTGAGTGAGCTTAAACAAAGGTGCGTCATTAACCATTTTGAGAGGTTTAAAATTGTCTGTTACAGGCCAAAAAAAAAAAAATCAATATTTTCACTATTTTTATTTTAATCCGTAAAAAATGTAAAAAAATAATAATAAGTGTACCAAAAAGTGTATAATAACGAAGAATTTTGAACAATTTTAGACTCCATGTTCCTAATCACATTAAGCTGTGATGAGAAATTGTTAGGCAACAATGAGACAAACTAGCTAGTAGTATTTGGTGTGAAATTTCTCACTATTTGACCAGGAAGACAGCATACATGGAAACAAACAACAAAGACATGAATTCTTGACCTTGTTGTCTTATTGTGATCAAAACAAAACTTAGAAACTGTATATATATGCGCAACTTGCATGGGCATGTTGGGTTTTGAGGGGTCAGTCTATCTCTTCGTAAACCCAACTCAAGTTCTTTTTTTTTTTTCGATAAAGAAGGAGATTTACTAATAGTATGATTCCATTCGAGCTCAAATCGTTGGTTTACTAATACTTCGAGTACATTTGAGAAAGTAAAGGAAGGTTTACACCTAGCTAGATAGACGGCTAGAGAAAGCAGGGTAATGAGCCACTTTTGCGGACGACACAATGATATTCATCTCCACCTGCTTAACAGGACTTGTGTAGTGATCTATAAGATGTGTCTTGATATATAGGTTGAAAAGATGGAACAAAACTCATCCAAGTCGCCAAGTCGGTTTGTCATGGCGCGAGAGGCTTTTACCAGCTCAGTCAAAAGATGAGATTCTCATTCAACTACTACTACGTACCTTTTTATCTTGTTAATCTTCATCTTCTTGTATTCTCCTTGTTCTTCTAGCTTCCTGACATAAACCCTTTACCATGAATTTCCACACAATATCCACATACTGGACCCATGCATATACCACATCATCCATACTTTTCTATCTTATCTCCACCATTAGCAACATCACATCACACTTGCGACTCTTGTCCCTTTACGTCCGTCTATGATCTATGATCCAAGTGAAAAACAGCTTTCTGAAATAGGAGTGTATGAGCAAACAGAGATTCCAGAACTACATGATACTGACATATATAGCTTTGTCCTTTTAAGACAACATTTTTCCTTCTTCTGGTTTAGTGATTTAAGCCATGAATATGAACACAATGCTGGGCTCACGATCACAACTTTACTCTAGCCCAGTGATGGAACTTCAATTGGGCCATCAGTATTTTCCGTTCTATTCCTATACCAATTACCAACCTCCAAGTAGGGGTGAGCAAATTGACCGGAACCGCGGATTTAGACCGGACCGGCCCACAAATTTGTGGTTTGGGCCCAAACCGTTCAGCCAACGGGCCGGTGACGGTTTCATTTTCGAATCCGCATGATTTAGCGGGGCGGTTGCGGTTTGCCCATGTGAACCGCGGATTTGTCCGCAACCGCAGGTAATTTCGTAGTTTTAATAATATCATAGGGGTATTACTGGAAGTCCAAGAGATAAAACCCTCGATCCAAAAATTGAACTTCATTTCTGCTTCGTTCTTCTTCTTCTTCTTCTTCTGCCGGCTGCTGCTTCGTTCTTCTTCTTCTTCTGTCGTCTGCTGTTCAATCACTCAATCTGATTCTGAAGGTATCTTCTATTAGATAGTTAGAAACTCAAACTTCTCTTGTATTTCCAACTTTGTTGATCTTATACGAGTTTATCTTTTGTATTTTCAGACGAAAAAGGAACAAATTTTACAACTCTGGTTTACTGATTTACTCAGTTTCATAGCAGGATTATCATCTATACAGGTATTGATCTATACCCATCCTTTGATTTTGCCTAAAATTGATGTTTTTATTGCATGCAACTGTTATTGTGTGTCCTTTGATTTTGTGGTTGATTTGATCAGATTTTCTTGTGTCATATTTCTTCTCTCAGTATTTTGTTTTAAGTTTTTGCTATAAGATGGGTTTTTTAGTTATTAGCTGATGTTGGGGTTTGTTTATTTATTTTACTGTGATTTTACTTATTTACTGATGTTGGGGTTTGTGGTTGATTAACTGATGTTGGGGTTTGTGGTTGATTTGATCAGATTTATTTTAGTTATTAGCTGTGAGGTAAATTATGCTTATAATATGGTTGTTGTTGTTGATGTTGATCTCATATGGGTATGAGGTAAATTAGCCATTTAACATCATTTGTCTGGAGCTTCCTACATAGGATCTGTAGCTTCTAAAATGTTTGCAAATGTGTTGAAAGCTTTGATTTGTAGGCTGTTATGGTTTTGATCAGACAATTTTGTATCTCAGGTGTGTTATAGTGTGTATAGATGGTTAGAATATTAACAGGTTTGTATCACAGTTGGGGTTTTTTGATGGTTTTATTATTATTAGCTAGTGATTTGGTTGTTATGTAAATTCTTTTGATGTGGGTTCATGTGGAGTTTATATGGTTTATGATTTATGATGATCATGTTGACTCCTCTCTCCTCTTTAGCTTTTAGTATGTTCTCCATATTTTTTACAGTCAAAAGGTTTTGGTCTTGTGTTCTGGTGATACAGAAGGTTTTGGTCTTGTGT